>CATIWC010000088.1:0-50172 GCA_948472305.1 Vicia faba
TATGTGAGCATATTATGCATATAGTTAATACATTTAATTGTGAATTTTTCACCTAAATAACCTCTTTTCACTTTTAAATTCTGAAATATTTTACTTTTTCTATATATATATAATATATATATATATATATATATATATATATATATATATATATATATATATATATATATATATATATATATATTCAAGGTAGACTAAAAGGCTCAACAAACTCGGCCTAGAGAATTTATAATTCACCAAGTCATATGTATGGTAGGAGTGTTATCTAGGGTTAGTTCATAGGTGGTTTGAAGTCATGATGCATCCAACAAAGTCAGCAGTTATAATCACACTATTATATAAAGAAGAAGTGCACCATTTTCAGGTACAATTAAACTCAAAATCCATTTAGTCATCTCACTCATATACTAACTTGGGCATTAGAGTGTTAAGTTTATTTGTCATCCCATCTCTCACCACTTTGGAAGCTCAACTCCATTGTTGCATCTCGAAACCCCCAAATCTCTTATCATTTATGGTTTCTTTGCAAAATAGTGCATCGTCTGTGGGAATTGGGAATCGATATATGATTCCCACAATTGAATGCTCACATCTTGATTCATCAAATTGAAGTTTCTCAACTTAACAATCAAATTTTCTGCCACAACAATTAAAGGAAATGCATGAATCTCCACAACAAATGCGTTGCAATCACATTTATTGAGGCGTGGAATTGATCGAAGTTACACATGTTGGATATTCCATGGTGAGAAAAGTAACGAGAATGTTGAACCGGTGGATAGTATGACATATGCTTCAGACGACAATGGCACAGATACATACGATTGTGATCGAGTCTAACAGATTGCAGAAGCAATTGAAGAAGATCTTCAGGATTGTCACCAAAATATTTGAGAGGTTGGTAAGTGATGCAGAGAAACCGTTGTATAAAGGTTGCACTAATTCACAACACTGTCTACGGTATCAAAGTTGTACAACTTAAAGGCGGGCAATGGATGGTCTGATAAAAGTTTCAGAGTTATTAGGCATTATGAGAGATATGCTTCCGGAGGATAATATTCTTCCTAATCGAACCTATGAGGCCAAAAAATGTTGTGCTCAATTGACATGAGTTATGATAAGATACAGTGTTTGCCCAAATGATTGCATTTTGTTTCAAACGAATATGCATCGTTAAATGAGTACCCTAAATGTGGTTTATCTCGATATAAGAAAAAATTGTCTCTAGCAAAAGTCTTATGGTATTTTCCTATAATTCCAAGATTTAGAGGCATGTTTCGTAGTGAAACCGATGCAAGACACTTGACTTTACATGCAAATGAAAGAATTATTGATGGAAAGTATCGACATCCGCATATTCACCACAGTGGTCGAAAATTGATAATGATTTTCCCTGATTTTGAAGAAGAAGCAAGAAACCTTTGCTTGGCATTATCTATGGATGGAATGAACCCACACGGTCTTCAAAGTATCTCACATACCACATGGCCTCTGATTCTTATGATTTATAACCTACCTACATGGCTATGTATGAAGCGTAAGTACATGAAGTTATCTATGTTAATTTCTGGGCCTAAACAACCATGGAATGACATAGACGTATACTTGACACCTTTGATCGAAGATTTAAAGATTTTGTAGAAGAACAGTGTGGAGGTTTATGATGGATATAGGAAACAAAGTTTCAATTTGAGGGAGATGTTGTTTGGCACAATTAATGATTTTCCAGCATATGGGAATCTATCAGGGTATAACATTAAAGGTCAAAAAGCGTGTCGTGTTTGTGAAGATGGAACTGATACGACGCGATTGGACTTTTGTCAGAAGAATGTCTTTCTCAATCATCGTAGATTCTTAAATTCTAAACATCACTATCGTGGATGGAGAAATCCATTCAATGGAGACACCGAACATCGTAAACCTCCACCTGCATTGTCAGGTGACAAAATTTTTGAAAAGGTGAAAGATGTGTGTACTCAGTTTGGAAAGCCTTTTGCACATACGGTTGTCAAAGGGTGGGTGGAATAAGAGGTCTATTTTTTTTTGAATTTTCATATTGGAAGTCTTTATATGTGAGACATTTTCTTGATGTTATGCATATTTAAAAAAATGTATTTGAAAGTGTTATTGGTACGTTACTCAATATAAAAGGAAAGTATAAGGATGGACTTAAAGCAAGGGAGAACATGGTAAAGATGGGAATAAGAACTGAATTAGGACCCATGAATAAAGGAAGATGAACATATCTACCACCTGCTGCTCATACTCTATCTAGAAAGGAGAAAAAACTATTGTGTAAGTTTCTAAGTGAAGTTAAAGTTCTTGAAGGATAGTCTTCAGATATCAGAAGACTTGTGTCTATGAAAGACCTCAAGTTAAAGAGTTTTAAAGACACATGATTACCATGTCATAATGGAACAATTTCTACCAATAGGTATACTTTATATTTTACCAGAAAAAGTAAGAAGCGCAATAACTAAATTGTGTTTTTTTCTTCAGGTCAAATTGTAGTAAGGTGATCAATCTTGAGATCTTACCGACATTGCAAAAAGAAATAGTTATTACTTTATGTGAGCTTGAAATTTTTTTCCTCCCTCATTTTTTGGACATAATGGTACATCTAGTTGTGCATCTAGTAAAAGAGACACAGTTGTGTGGACCAGCTTATATGAGATGGATGTACCCTGCTGAACGTTATATGAAAAATATTAAAATGGTACGTGAAAAATCGAAGTCGTCCAGAGGGTTGTATTATTGAACGATACATTATTGAAGAAGCGGATGAGTTTTGTATTGAATATTTGCCCAATGTGCAATCCATTGGACTCCCCAAATCTCATATTTTCGAGGAAAAAAAAGGTAAAAAATTAATTGGAAATAAAATTGTGACAACATCTAGGGATGAATGGAATCAAGTGCATTTGTATGTTCTGCACAATGACAATGAGGTTGAGTCGTATATTGAAAT
Organism: Vicia faba; assembly: GCA_948472305.1. NCBI lineage: Eukaryota > Viridiplantae > Streptophyta > Magnoliopsida > Fabales > Fabaceae > Vicia > Vicia faba. The sequence continues at coordinate 2,969 of CATIWC010000088.1, forward strand.
GCACAAGGATGTACTCGAGTTGAGAATCAGAATAGAAATGAAAATTAGATAGTACGAGAGCACAATCAAAGTTTTATACAATGGGTTTAAGGATCATATTTATTCAAACTTTTATTCAGATCCCGCTTTAATAACAGAAAGGTTGAGATGTTTGGCATATGGTCAAGTTTTGCATGTGTTTTATCATAGCGCGTACCAATTAACGGATACACATTTTATACCAAAGAACAAGATGATAAAAGTACTATGAAAAATAGTGGCGTCGTCATGGTAGCTGAAGCAATACACATTTCAAGTATGAAGGACTTAAACCCCAAATATGAAAATCTGCCATATTTTGGGGTTATCGATCGCATTCGGGTGTTTGATTACGAGAAGTTTCAGATTCCTATCTTTGGTTGTAAGTTGTTACATAATAGTGGCATACGAATGGGTAAGTCGGGATTTTTTCAAGTGGATCTTAATAGGATGGGGTACAAAGATTGAGCCCTTTTATTCTAGCCTCTCAAGCTAAACAAATGTTCTACGTCACTGACCTGAAGAGTACGAAATGGCCTATAGTGCTTTTATCTAACAAAGTGATTGATGATAAAAGTGTAGATCAAGGAAATATTCATGTTGAGAATGGGTCGTATATTAGAAATGATCGAGATGAGAATATTATAGCGGATGAATCATATATCAGAAAGGATCATAATGAGGGAATTTGGATTAATCCATCCATCAGTGTTCTTAAGAGACAAGTAATTCATAATCCAACCAAGAAACGAAAGAGGTAATATAGTAAAATGTTATATATTTCGTCATTCAATAAACTTATATATTTGTCATTTTATATACTCAATTGATTATGGAATTAGATATTTGGAATTATATATTTGTCATTAGATACTTATGTTTTTATTTATTACAGGTTGGATGGCTTGTAACGAGGATCACCCACATGATGATTCTATTAATGATGGAAATAAATATGTTAATGCAGAGGAAAGGGAAATTAGAAGAGGAATAACTATTATGAAGAAAATCATTCATGATATAAATAGAGGAATAAAATATGATGTGCATTGGAATTTAAATGAGCAACTAATTGAACCTAACGGTTTTAAATTGACAAGTTACATTGGTTCCCTTGTAAGGAGAGAAGTTCCAATTACTTGTGATAATTGGAGAAATGAGCAATTGGATACCGTTAAAGATAAAATCTGGAGTGAGATACAAATACCATATGTGATTTTATTTGTTTTTTATTACAATTATGCCTTTAAATTACTTATACTAACGCAATCTTTGTATGTTTTTTGTAGAGGTCTTTCAACATTGATGATACCATAAGAGCTTATTGTCTTCAATTGACCGGAAAAAGACAAGGAGGACTTAAATATTTTTTTATCAAATAGTTATCTAAGAGATACTGGAAAAAAATTTGTTGATGTCGAGCGTCCAAGTATATATGCAAACTTGATTTCATCGGAAGAATGAGAAACTTTTAAAGACAAACAAAGAACCCAAAATTTTAAGAATACGAGTGTCGTAAATCACCAACGAGCATCAGGTCTCGCGTATCCATATAGAAAAGGGCATACGGGATATGCACGCTTACAATAAAAAATAGTAAGTATCTATAAATTGCAATGATATACTTGTTCATCATGAGTTATAATTTATCTTATTTTTTTTCTTAATTTGTAGTTAAAAGAGGAGAATAGTTCTGAAACATCTGTTCCGGAACATGTTTTGTGGAAGGTTGCCCGTGGGGGTAAGGATAGAATTGTTAAAGAAGAGGTTCAACAAATTTTTGAGAAATGTGTAAGTATAACATTAATAGTTTAATTAAATCAAAAGTTTATTCTCATATAATATTCATCATGTCATATTGTATGTACTCGGTTTATTTGTGGCCAGCAAAGATACAGAAAAGTTGTTCTTTTTACCATATAATACTGGCCACGGTTTAGATTTTCATCCTAACTTCATCTATTATAATTTTTCGTTTTTTGATGTTGTGTAGAAGCTTTCCATCTAACATTTGTTTAATCTTACAGTGGACATTGGTTGTTGCTTGCGATTAATCTTGTAGCAGAAATTGTATACTATCTGGACTCGTTATACAATGATTGGACAACATACCCAAATTTGAAGAAGCCGATTGATACGTAAGTGAAATTGTTCTAAATATCCGTGTGTATATTTATTTATCTATGTGAGATTATTCTAAATAGTCATTTATATTTTATTATAGCATTCTACAAGCTTTTAGATCACAAAGAGGTATTCAAGTAACAAAGAGTAGAACCAACAACATTACGTGGATCAGAGTGAAGGTATATTTTCACAATTTTGATTATATTAGTGATGATACTTGTCGTACCCCAATTTGTCCTACCTCGATGATTTTATTAAAATTAAAGAAATATTCAACTAAAGATGGTACGACAGTATCTGATGGTCCGTCTTTATCCGACTAAGGGGGTGTACCTTAAATTCAAGAGAACGGGGCTTTCTAAAATAAAAAAGACTCGTGTATCCATGAACCCATTCTCGTAGCATGTTGGCCAATGGCCCATCCGATTCGAAAATGGAAAATTATTTTAGGAAAAATGTTAAGTTATTAATTATTAAATAGTTTATTGGTAAAAGAGGGGTAGAAATTAAATATATCCATGGCTCATTTCTGTTTTGGTGGTAAACAATGAATAAGAGGTGTAGTTACAAATTATAGGCCCATTAAGACTGTTACCAACCCATTTGGTATTTGTAGTATCGTTTTGCCTTAAAAGAAAATTTATTATTGTCACAAGTTATTAATTTACAACTATATTTCTGGAGAAATGAAAAGGGATTGTTTTGTTAAAATAAAAAATATAATGAATGGACCCATTAAGTTGGCCTATCTGACATTTTTGGAAGAAAAAATCCTATTATCAAAGAAAAGAAAATTGTTGTTGTTTTTTATAAATAATATGTTTTTTAGGAAAAAACATAACATGTTACTGATAGACTTGTTTTGATTTGTTAAAGATTGTTGTTTATTATATATAAAAGATAGTGTCATTGTTGTTATTTGTTTATTGCATTTTTATTAGTAAAAAAAATATGTTGCTAATTATAGTTATAAAAAATTGGGTTTGGTTTAAGAAATTGTTTTTTTTTGCTGTAATAATATAATTAGGTGTTGTTGGGCTAAGTAACCGAAATCAGAAGCGCTGGCCCAATGTGCTAAAACACTTACTGTTCCAATTTAAGCCAAGTAGTGCATGTTTATTGCAGAAAACATCCATTATTCAATTTAAACTAAAAAACAAATCTAAAACATAAATTGTTAAACGTTACAAAATCCAGAAACTTATATAAAACAAATCTTCATCAGTCCAGCCCAAAACGAATCACACAGCAAATTGCATCAAATCTGAATCTTACAAAATCCAATCTTACAGAATCAAATACAGCGAAATTCAATCCCTAATTTGTTTCTAATCCTAACAAACCCTAACTTCTAAAGCTATATATATATATATATATATATATATATATATATATATATATATATATATATATATATATATATATATATATATATATATATATATATATATATATATATATATATATATATATATATATATATATATATATATATATATATATATATATATATATATATATATATATATATATATATATATATATATATATATATATATATATATATATATATATATATATATATATATATATATATATATATATATATATATATATATATATATATATATATATATATATATATATAAACTAATAAGAATACGCAAAAGATGGGGGGGGGGGGGGGGGGGAGTTTGAAGAACAAAACCGCGGATTGGAACAAAATTGAGAAAGAGGCGAAAACTTGAAGCCAGAGGGGGAAGATCCAGTGCCATTGTTGAAGAAGAGAAGGACGGTTGGGGTTTCATTATCTGAAACCACAATCGTCGTTGCTAGCCGCTAGCCCCTAAAAAGAACCAACCTTATACGTACTGCGAATTGGGACTCTGATTCCTCATAAGAGGATACGTAGGCATACGATCAAAAATCGTGGTGAGTTCCCCTAATAAAATTTAAATCTTGTTTCCTCAACTCAAACATAAAACCCAATATCCTTGTAAACAAGGTCGATGAAAGGTGCCTAACACCTTCCTTTCGTCTAAATACGAAACCTAGAATCTCTGTCTGTGAATTAGTGTTTTCTGTTAGATTCCCTTCCCTAGGATAAAAACTAATAGTGGCAGCTCTGATTAAAAAACTAGTTGCGACAGCTGGCGACTCTGCTGGGGACTTCAACTTTAGGGTTTAGGGTTTTTTTCTTTGTGGTTTTTATTTATTTCTTTATTTATTCATTGCTTTCATTTATTCATTATTTATTTAATTATTGTCTATTGTTTATCATCATATATACTGCGTGGCAGGATATTTTATTTCTCAAAATATTTTCAATAACCCCTTAGAAAGAAGGTTCGTCTATTAGCTTAGGGGGTACACATACTTGCGAGTTTATGTGACGACTTCTCCTAGAGTCAATGAACTTCTAAAAAAGGAATACTTATCGAGAGATATCCTCTTGACGAGAAGGACTTTGGAAGGACACCCATGACTCTTTGTAACGACCTTAACCTAAAATCTCATGACGAGACCTTTCACGACTTTGAGACAAAAGTTTCAATCTGTAAAGAGGCTCCACCTAAGGGAGACCCTTGTGCCTTTTCCCTCTAGTGTTATTCATGATACCCTTGAGGAAACCGCCTTTTGGGAGGGAAGACTAACCGTAGGTAAAAATTAAGGAGCCTACCTTCTAACTGTACTTATCACAAAAACCCCTTCACTGAACCATACATCTCTACCTTATAGGGGTACTTATTACAAAAATCCTGTCACTCAACCCTACACCTATGCATTCATACATTCGTCATACATTTCATATATTCGTCATCTGTTTCTTTCTATTTGTCTTATTCACAGGGGGTATAAAAGATAATAATAAACTCAATATCTCAGTGACTGTCATTAAAAATGGATACCGAAGGAAATAACTTGTCCGTGTTAGTGTGCCAAACATGTCTGAAATCAAAGCCACAAAAGGGAAATAATATGCTGAAGACTTTCTCAAGCTTTATCAAGCAAAGGTGGATGATTTCAAGAGCAGATATCTGCAGGCGCACCTAGAAGACTTCTTTCCCTTTGCATGATTTCACACAAATAAAGTTTTGGTTTAAGATTTTAATATTTTTCAATATCTGAATTATGTTACCTTCAATAACGGAATTTTGTTCCCTGCCTCATTGGCGTATCTATTTTTAAGCTGGTCACCGAATAAAAAATTAGCGAAAGACAAATACATACCCAAGTGAATAAGACATTCAAAACAAGTAACCATTTCATATTCATACATATTCATTTGCATGCATGCATTCATAAACACCTGCATATCATATCAAAACTCATTTTTTGAAAAAAAAATCTCTTCAGTTAAGCCATGGATAAAAGAAGATCACCACCTCCTTGGACTTCATATCAACTAAGGGCCTATCAACAAAGAACCCTGGAACAGATCGAGGAAAACCAAGATGCATTCAAGGAAGATCTAGACCAAGTCAAAGGTGATTTGAGTTGGATGAAAGGAGATCTGATTCAAGTTCTCCTAGCCTTCAAGAACTTCATTGACAAACAAGACCAGATCCCCAGGGTAGCTTTTGAAGAAGTATCTTAAATAATTGGTGCATCAAGCGCTCACCAACTAAGAAAAGGGCCAGAAGCAGGACTCCTCAGTCCAAAAAGGCCTGTTTCAAACCCCTCAAAGATACAAGAGGGAGAAATTAATGTCGTAGCCTCACAAGCAAGGATACCACGACCATTAGTGATGCCACAAGGACAACAACAAAGCAGAAAGCCATCCAGAAAATTTGATCCGCTCCCTATGCCACCTAGCCAGTTATTGCAACAGCTGGTTAAGGCATCCTTGGTGGAAATCAAGCCTCTAGCTCCTCCAGTCAGGCCACTCTCACAAACATTATTTACGATTAATAAGTTATATTTTGTTTCAATTAAGATCTCTTTCTTTCTCTTGCATTTATATCTTAAGTTTAAAAATGACAATACTTTCTCTGCATACGCATCTTCAAATTTCATATACTAAATCTGCACCAAAACATGATAAGTGTGCAAATTCATGCCCAGAACCACCGATAATGTTACTGCTAAGACCCAATATAATTTTGATTCTTCTATCAACCAAGCTAAAGAGAAAGATGATAAATATCTAGAACTGTCTGAGAAAATGGCGAGGGAAATAAAATGAAAGGCTAAAAATATACAACTATATTAAGAGGCTATTAAGACCACTAGTCTGAGCACAGGGGAAGATCTGGAAGAAATCAAGCTAAGGGGCAATGTTATAACGGAGCCATAAAGAAGCTGATCAAATTATTGCACATATTTTCTTGTTCCTACAGAAACAGGCCAAGGTTAAATATAAACAGTGATGTAAAAATAAGCGACTATGAAATACTAGAGCCTGACGAAAAACCCGAGCCAGGGTCACATTGGACATTCACGTTCGATGGGGCTTCAAATACACTAGGGCATGATATAGGGGCAGTTTTGGCTTCTCCGAAGAGGGCTCACGAGCCACATACCAAGTAAACGGAAAATGGGATACTAAAACATCCAAGGCTGATTCCATATCAGGATCATGTTTTGAAAACTGACTGCATAATTCGCAAAGATCACTTTTAGTCACATCCCACGAAAAGGAAATCAAATGACAGATGCCCTGGCAACTATGTCGTCTATATTCAATGTAACTTGGTCAAACCACAAACCGCGCATCACAAACTAACACAATCAATAGCCCACACTTAGTCTTTCTATCAAAGAAAGACCAGATGACAAGCCTTGGTTTTAGGACATCCAGAAAGTGCCTCCAGCATTGACAAACGAACTCTACGAAATTTAGCCTCGAAATTCTTTCTGAGCAACAATGTACTCCTCAAGATGAACCACAACATGGTCTTGTACTCAAGATAATTCTACTACCTCGTCTCAGTTCACATGGTAAATGGACCCCAAACTGTGAACGTCCATATGTAGTCAAAACAACATTCTCCGGTGGTGGCCTCATCCCCACAATAATGGATGGGGAAGAAATAACACACCCGGAAAACTCAGAGGCAGTAAAAAATACTATGTATAAGAAGCTCGCTAAGCTCGAACCTTAAACAGGCGACTTAGGAAAAAAGGAGCATCTCGGTGGATTGAAAACCCTAAAGGGAGATCCAGGCAAAACTTAGGGGCATATAGCAAAAAAAATTATCCCGGTGGATTGAAAACCCGAAAGGGCCATCAAGGAAAAAGTTAGGGATTTCATACAAAGAAATAAAGAACAAAAAGACAGCAATCTAAGAACTGCGACTACGAACCACGAAGGGAGAGATAGATCTGAATCATACAACTCAAAAGCAAAGGATATAAGATCATTAAAAGGATATTAGGGAACAGTAATAGCAATTATCATTTTTATTGCCATTTACAGTTTTAAAACCTTTTGTAATTAACTCTTACTAGGAATTGCATCTTGTATTCTCTCCTATTCAGAGGCATATCAATAAAACATTTGCTTTCTTTGCATCTTTCAAATTGATTTTTTTCTTTTCTCAGACTTGTTTACAAAATACCACGACCATTAGTTGTGAATATTGTCTTGAAATCATTTTAGGGGATTAACAAAATAAAAGCATTTGACAAAACATCGAAAAAGCCTTTTGGGTTAGAAAAACATCAAAAGAAAATCCACGTCTACGTTCATGCACATGTCTACTCCTGAGTCTACAATACAAATTCTATACACATGTCCATGTCTACGCCTGCGCTTACAACACAAAAATATATGCATATCTACTCCTACGTCTACGCGTCCGTACACAAAGTCTACGTCCATATACATGTCAGCGCCTATGCCTACACTTGCAACATAAAGTCTATGTCCACACATGTGTCCATGCACATGTGTACTCCTTCAAATTCTATACACATGTCCACGTCTACGCCTGCGCTTAAAACATAAAAGTCTACACATATGCCAACACATACGTCTACGCTTACGCCTGCGCTTACAACATACGAATCTATGCATATGCTAATACACACGTCTACACTTAAGCCTGCACTTACAACATAAAAGGCTACACATATGCCAATACATACGTCTACGCCTGCGTTTACAACATACAAATCTACGCATATGCCATTACCTACGTCTACACCCGTGCTCACAATACAAAATCAATGTTCAAAATTTTGCTAACGCTTTTTCACCGCATTCAAATCGAATTTAACAAAGCTACGACGACACAACATACAACACCAGGGGTTTGGTAACTCTAAGTCAATGGTTTAAAGGAGAGAATGCCAGAAATAGTCTTCATAACATTTCAAGGCATACACACATCTTACACACATTTCATACATACATTTTGCATAACATACATACACTATACATTTTTTCATGCAATATGCATATATAAGGGTTCCATATCAATGTCAAACATCATACATTTTGCATACATCCAAACATCTCAATATCAGACATAATACGCATGTATCATGCAGCAAACAAACATTATCGCCCTCAATTTAGCTATCTAAGGGTTAACCAACAAAAAACTTCTCATACGATTCAACCCGTCACCTGAGTCTTAATGTCGTGACACGTTCCTACCATTGCCTAAGAATTCATGCAGTGATGCTCGAAAACCAAACATAGCTTATCGCCTCAGACTTCACATAGCGATTTGCGAACCTAACCCATTGCCTCAAACTTCACGCAGCAATGTGTTTCCTTATTCCACGACACGGACCATCGCCTAAGACTTCATGCAGCGATTTTCGAAAACCAAACTTAGCTTATCGTCTCCGACTTCATGCAATGATTTGCGAACCAAGCCCATTGCCTCAGACATCATGCAACAATGTGTTTCTTTATTCCACAACACTGATCATCGCCTCAGACTTCATGCAGTGATGCTCGAAAAATACAAAACCCAGCCTATCGCCTCATACTTCACGCAGAAATTTGTGAACCTAGCCCATTGCCTCATACTTCATGCAGCAATGCATTTCCTTATTCCATGACACAGACCATCGCCTAAGACTTCATGCAGCGATGCTCAAAAACAAATTTAGCTTATCGCCTCAGACTTCATGCAACGATTTGAGAACCAAACCCATTTCCTCAAACTTCATGCAGCAATGTGTTTCTTCATTCCGCAACACAGACCATCGCCTCATACTTCATGCAGCGATGCTCAAAAATATAAAATTTAGCTCATTGCCTCAGACTTCATGCAGCAATTCTCAAACCTAACCCATTGCCTCAGACTTCATGCAATAATGTGTTTATTTATTCCAAGCTCCATACCATCTGTGATACGGTGGGAGAACTGACTTGAGGTTTTGCGTTTGTTTTCGCAAATGTTTCGGTTGAGCAAGAGTCGCCACCAACTTTTTATTTTATCCTAAGGAAAGGTTAAAAAGCACAGCAAAAACCTTTGAGATGTTTTCTTTGGTTCGGGGAGTAGATTATAGAAAGGGAAGGTATTAGCACCCTTTCTATCCATGGTTATCCATGGGCTCTTAGTTACTTGCTTAGATCAACTTGCCTTGATTTTCAATTGTTTGAAATGGTGATTTCAATTGTTTGAAATGGTGCTTTGTGTGTGGGTTTTGAAAATGTTTTGAAAAGAGGCCAATGTGGTGGCAACCTTTGTAATGATCCATGTTGGGATGTATACCAAGATGTATATCTTTTGAAAAGTTTTCCATGTTTTTGAAAGTTGTTTTGAAAATGTGTTGTGATGTGTGGTTTTGAAAAATAGGCAAGTGTTTTTGTTTTGCAAGTTGGCAAGTAACCAAGAGCTATCTATCCTAAATTTCTCAAAGATCTTTGTTATGTTTTAACCCTTTTAACAATTTTGTTCCACCATTGTATTTGGTGGACAATCTTGTGTTAGGATGTGAACGGGACGGGCGCGGGTCATCGTTTAGACCATGATTGCAATGGTGCCAAGTGTCTTTGGGAAACTTTTTCTTTAAGGGACTTGATCATTTTTTAGGCAACTTTCGAAAGCGTCATCGAGGGACTATGATCATTGTGAATTATTTTGTTTTGCCAAGGACACTTAACATGCAACATGGCCCATTATTGAAGGCAACAAGTGGAGTAACCCTAGGGGTGCAAGTGCGAATTGTGTTGTCCATTTTCATGCTTTGTTATCTTTGAATTAGGTCAAACTATTTTTGGTTGATTTTTGCATACAAAACCCTAAGTCTATCATGGCATGTTTAGAAAGCTTTTAAATGCGGAATTTAAATGTCCTAAATTATTACAACACAATTATGGGAAGGGGGTACAAATGTTCAAATGGGGATATATTAGCAAGAAATTTAAATCTAAACTATTACAATCCAAATGGAATTTACAAGGTATTTAATATACAATAATTAAATAAAATACAATAAATATGCAAGATGCAAAAATGATTTTTATATGTATGTAAAAAAGTATTTTTTATGTGTCAAATAAACAAAATAAAAATGAATAATTTTGGATATTTTTACATTTTAGGGCAAAACCCTAATTTTGCTAAATAAAAGGTATTAATTATTTATTATATACAACATTTATTAATTATGTACAAAAAATAAATAAAAAGAAAGTATATTGTAAAAAAAAAAGTATTTTTGAGGTTAAATAATAATAAAAATAAAAATGTATTATTTTTATGTTTTTATCCTAAATATTTTAATAAATATATAAGTATTTATATTATTTATTAAATATATTAAATATGTACAAAAATAAAATATTTATTATTTACAAAAAAAGTATATTTTTTATAAAATGTTTTCAAAAGATAAAATAAAATAAAATTAGAAAACAAAATGTGTTTGTATTATTTTTTGTATTTTTTAAATAAAAGATATTATGTATTTATTTACCTATGTAACTAAATGAAACAAATAAATATCAAATAAAATGCAAAAAATGTGAGAAAAATAATTTTAATGTTTTTTCATGCTTAAATAAAAATATAAAATCAAAATCAAAAGGAAAAAAAATCAAAAATGACAAATATATCTCAAAATGGGCCAGGGGGTGTATGTGTAAAAAGATGGTGCAAAAGGGAAAACAAAACTCAGGCCCATCCCAAGTCCATCTTCTTCAACCTCCAACCAGTTTGTTCCAAAAACGCGCGTTTCTCATACTGATTCAAACATCCTGATTCTCGGACTTTCAAGCAAAACTCATAACACCAAAAATGTAGAGCATCAAGAGACGAATCCAGACATATAAAGAACTTGACTTAACTCTAAGAAATGAAAGAGAATTTCTTCATCCCTAATTCCTGACCTAAGTTTTTTCTAATGTTCAGGTTCCAAATTCTCTCAGTACACACAACATAAATGCAAAGTGATTATATGTGTAGCTTCAGGGCCATGAGTAGAGCATTTTTCATTCATAAACCTAAGGCTAACTCTTCCTAGATTGAGAGATAGAAGTCCAAAGTTTTACCTGTTTCAGCTTGATACGTGTATGACAATGGAGGTACTTTCAAGGCAATGTGAGGACTTGTACAACTTGCTTGAAGTTCAGGGATGCTTCTCCAACCTTTAGCTTGCATTGAAACTAAATGAGTCGAGCTATAGAAGTCAGCCTGCAAAACAGAAAAAGTGAAAATGGTGAAGTTGGTTAGAGGTGTTATAGTCTGTAGCTAGGGCTTGGGATAGTTTCAATGGATGGTAGGGAGTGTGTATGAACCAGCTTTGGCCAAAACGCACGAGCAAACTGAGTTGTGAACCTCAACCTTCAGGGATGCCCTGTTTTGTGCAGCAAAATGGTGTTTTGATGTTTAGGGAGGTATTGAAGGTAGTTGGCTCGTGTTTCAGGTCAGTTGAGGAGTATGGAATGTGTTCACAATGTTTGATTAGGCTTGTGTTGACAAGAATGTGAGTTGTTGTTCAATATGCCAAGTTTCTTCTATGATAAGCAAAGTTTGTCAACTTGGTTTCTAGGCTACCACAGGCCCTTCAAGTATGCTGCACAAATCACTTTTGATCAGTGGACTTTGCTCATGAACTTGTGACTCAAAGATCTGCATTGTACCTCATAGATTGTAAACTTGACATAAAGTTCACCTTTTCAAAAATGGCTAAGTTACTTTTTCTAATTATGGATTAAATTGGCATGTAATGGTTAAACACATAATATAAGGCTTGAACACAAAGGATTTGCATTAAATTATTGAGTGTGGATGAGATAAAAGTCCTGTAATGTAGCTTGCACATGCCGAGTTCAAAAATGCAAAGTTATGAACATGGAAATGGCTCATGAACAAAGTGACTTTTGCCCATATTGACAAATTCGATTCTCCCTAACCACAAGGGTGTTTGAGAATTTCTTAGACATTTTGGAAAGCTTGGAATGTGTACTTAAATCCATCTTTCTAATGCAAGTTGAAATTCCAAGTGGAAGCAAGTGATAAGTGGTCATGAAGTTAGGCAAAAATCCTGCCTAGAATAGGTCAAAATATTTCTAAGTTAAGAATGTTTTGCACCCTTGTTCCAAAAATCATAACTTGAGCTACAAGCTTCTTTTGAGGAAACTTTGTGAATCAAAGTTGTAGATTTTGCAATGGACTACAACTTTCATGTTTTGAGTTTTGTTTGAATCCAAATGCATCTTGATGAGAAAGTGGGACAAAGTTAGGAAAAAATTAGGGATTTTCATAACTTAGAAAAATTCTAAGTTATGAAAATTCTTCATTTCAAACCCTAATTTGTGATTTTTGATTTCTTGATGAACAAGTTTCATGATTTGACATGTTTTGATGAAAAATGAATCTTAACACTTGATTTTGACCAAAAAGTCAAAGTTTGACTTTTTAGTATACAGTCAAATTTGGCTCAGTTGACTAGAAAATTCATCTGTCAATCTTGTGCATTTGGGATCTTTTGAATTTTTTGAAAATGTAAAGACAATGTCATTGAGTCCTTGAGTCCATATGTGAGCTTGGTTTGCCATTGGCTAGGTCAAACAGTCAAAAATTGTCTTTGTGCAGTCAAAACCCTAAAAATGACCATTTTGCCCTTTTGGTGATCTTATCAAATTTCTTGTGGAATTATGATCCAAACTTGATCAAATGGTCCATATGAGTTCATAATGTTGATGTGGGTCAAAAATCATGAGGTTTGACTGTCAATTGACCACAGTTGACTTTTTCCCCAATACAACTAATTTCTAGGTCAACTGTCCAATTGACTGGGCAAAGATTGGAATCAAGGCTTGAAACTTGGTATGGATAAACTTGTGAGTCTAACATGAAGCATGAAAGTCACCTTGGGTACTTTAGGTCAAAACATCTTTGTGCAAATTCAAACCCTAATTTGGGTCAACAGTGCAAGGAGGAGTCTTGAGCAGAGCAAACCCTAATTTGATCTTGAGCTCCAAGGGTCTTGTGGTGAGAAAATATTGATGAAATGAGAGGGAAATTTTGGGGTACAACAGTTGCCCCTGTTCAATCTTCTTGAACCTGAAGAGTTAGATTGGCAAGTTTGCCTTTCGCGACTCGAGGGTAAAAGGAGATTGGACACTAGAGTGCCCGGAAATTTTCACTCGCATGCTGGAGTATCAACAATGTGATGGCGGGAATGGGCTTATAGATGCCATTTGGAGAGAGGGTGGATAGGAGGATGGGCTTATAGATGCCATCTTGGAGATGTGACAGAACTTTGTCGGGAATGGGCTTATAGATGCCATTTGGAAGTGTTGATCGCGTAAGAGATTCCTTAGGGAGAACTTGCGTACTTTGAGAAAGGAAGATGTTTACTGGCCTGTTACAGGTGTTGATCTTCAAACTCTTCATGCAGATATGCCCTGGCTAGATACAGGAGTCGAATCCACAATTAGTTGCTCACAGAGGTGCTCTTGCTAGATACAGGAATCAAATCTGGAACTTTAAAAGGTTGTTTACAGACGTGCCCTGGCTGGATACAGGTATTGAATCTCTAAACTGTTCATGTAGACGTGCCCTGGCTAGATACAGGTATCGAATCCATAATCAAATGCTCACAGATATGCCCTGGCTAGATACAGGAATCGAATCTGGAATTGGTCGTCTACAGATATGCCCTGGCTGGATACAGGAATCGAATCTGGAATTTGCAAAAGGTTGGTAGAGATAGCTTTCCTGGCTGGATACAGGTGTAAACCTCTGACCTGAGAATGAAAGATAATTTCCTGGCCTATTACAGGGGTTGATCTTCAAACTATTCATGCAGATATGCCCTGGCTAGATACAGGAGTCGAATCCACAATTAATCGCTCACAGATATGCTCTGGCTAGATACAGGAATCGAATCTGGAATTGCGATAGTTGATAGTAATCATCTTTGGATTGATCTTTTCCTGAAAAGGCAAAACATTAGTTGTATGCAATGTTATGATGTATGAGCTGCATGATGTCATGATGCTCGAAATGAGACAGTGTTGTGTGCACTTTATCATGTATGTATGAAATGTGAAATGTCTATGAATGTATTTTCGTCTAGGAAAATAAATCCTTAACGAGTGCCGGGAGTTTGTGGAATCCTGGGCTGATGTTGAAGAGTGGAGTTCTTCGCTTCCGCTGGGGATGATGGTTGCAAGAATAAACCGGTAGGAGAAGGTGACTCCGTTGGGGAATAAACTTGTTGGAGAGATTACTTTGAGGGGAATAAAATAGGTGAAGAGATTACTCTGCGGGGTATTACTCTGTGGGAAGAGATACTTCGCTGAGGTTTTGATGAGAGCTCCGTTGGGGATTCCACTGATAAGTTATGTTGGGTAATTTGATGAACTCCGCTGGGGGATAGCAAGAACTTCGCCGAGGACGAATTTTCCGTGGTAATTAGCTGAGGATAACCCAGTTATACCCTGGTGGGGAAATAACCTTTGAATAAAGTTGGGAGATGCGTTCGTACTCTGCAGGGGACAAGTTTCCAGAATCTACTGGGGATAAGCCTCCAGAAACTGCTGGGGACATGGATTCCACTCTCCTGGGGAAACTTTTCAGACTGTACTGGGGTGTTGGTATTCCACCGGGGAACAATCTTATATTAAGACTGCCGGGGATGCTTGCTGAGGAATGTCTATACTCCGCTGGGGAATGTTGAGATCTTCTGGGGATACCCAACTTCCTTATGGCTGACAGTAGACTAACTCTGCTTGGGGAGAGCATCGCTGACTTGCTAGGGGAACAAAGTGCCTTTTCGGGGCTGACTGGAGAGTATTGCTGAAATCTGGTCTTACTCTGCGGGGAGTTGAGGTAACTTGGTTACATTCTTCAGCCGAACCTACCTTGGTACCTCGGTGGATAAAGCAACTAGATCGCTTAGACAATTATTTATTTCCCCTGGTTCTGATGCCATCTGTAATTAGTCTTTTGTTTCGCATGCAACTATTAATGATTAGCAATTAATGTCAAATGCATATATCAAAAATGAACATTGGATGTTCTTCGCAAAATAAAATAGAAAAAAGAAAAACAATGGATAATTTGTTTGACAAATTGAACTTGTATTGATTTTGAAATTTGCCTGTAAATAGGCGTTTTTGTGTACAAGAGGCTGACGTCCTAGTAAGAGAACTCCGCCGAGCAAAATAGAGTTTATACAATTTTGTGAAAAGGAAACAAAACAGCTATGTGAAAAATAATCCCACTGGGTTCCAACTCTGCTATCGCCTTTATGTCTTCAAACATCTCATCACTTTGCTGCTTAGTCGAAGATGAAGCTGATTGATTGGAATCATCTGAGCCCGATAGTTGATGCCGAATTCTGGATGCAAGGTGATCCAATGAGACATAGTATTACGCTTTATCCCTAACTTTTGCCTGGACCGCCCTTTCGGGTTTTCAGTCCACCGGGATACCCATTTTTGCCCAAGCCTCCTTTTCAGGTTTTCGACTTGCCGGGTGTACATATTTTTTTTATTTTGTCCCTTATTTTTGCCCGAACCCTTTTGGTTCGCCGGGAAGCCCTTATTTTTGCCTAGGTGTGTCAACCTAGCGGGTCTTCAATTCATGCGTAGTATCTTTTTACTATGTCTGCATTGGCGGGGTGAGGAAGGTCGTCACCATCCATGGTGGTTAGAATCATGGCTCCTCCCGAGAAGATATGTTTAACCACAAATGGCCCTTCGTATGTAGGGGTCCATTTTCCCCTGGGATCACCTTGAGGAAGAATGATGCGCTTGATTACCAGGTCTCTGACTTGATACTCTTGTCGTCTGACCTTCTTGTTAAATGCCCTGATCATCCATTTTTGGTACGTCTGACCATGACAAATAACAGTGAGTCTCTTTTCGTCAATTAGGTTTAATTGATCAAGTCGAGTCTGGATCCAGTCATCTTCGCTCAAACCTGCATCCTTCATTATCCGGAGAGAGGGTATCTGGACTTCAATAGGCAAGACTGCCTCCATGCCATAGACCAAGGAAAAGGGAGTTGCCCTTGTTGACGTCCGTGCTGAGGTACGGTACCCATGAAGAGCAAATGGTAACATTTCATGCCAGTCTTTGTAGGTCACTGTCATCTTCTGCACAATCTTCTTGATATTCTTATTCGCTGCTTCTACATCCCCGTTCATCTTCGGCCGGTAGGGAGAAGAGTTGTGGTGCTGTATCTTGAATTGCTCGCAGAGCTCAGTGATCATCTTGTTGTTGAGATTGGTACCATTGTCTGTAATGATCCTCTCAGGTACTCCGTATCGAAAGATCAGGTTATGCCGAATGAACCGTGCCACGACGCTCTTGGTTACGGTGGCGTAGGAAGCTGCTTCGACGCACTTTGTGAAGTAATCAATCGCGACTAGGATGAAGCGATGCCCGTTAGATGCCGTAGGTCTGATCTCGCCGATCATATCAATGCCCCACATTGCAAAAGGCCGAGGTGTTGTCAAGACGTTTAGAGGAACCAGAGGAATATGCACCTTATCGGCATAAATCTGGCATTTGTGACATGTCCGGGAGTGTTGGTAACAGTCGGCTTCCATTGTGGACCAGAAATATCCTGCCCGAAGGATTTTCTTTGCCATGGTATGTCCACTGGAATGCGTTCCGAAGGTACCTTCATGTAGCTCTGCCATGATCTTTTCTGCTTCAGTCTTATCCACACAACGCAGTAAGGTTGAATCATGGTTTCGCTTGTAGAGAATGCCATTGCTGAGGAAGAACTTTGTCGCAAACCTTCTCAGGAACTTCTTGTCATTAACCGATGCGCCTTCGGGGTATTCTTGAGCTTCCAAGTACCTCTTCACCTTATGATACCAGGGTTTTTCTGTTACCTCTTCGGTTTCGATATCGCAGCAATATGCAGGTTTGTCTAATTTCCATATAATGATCCGGGGAGCCTCGTTGTCCCATTTGACTTTGAACATAGAAGACATCGTAGCCAACACGTCCGCTAACTGATTCTCCTCTCTTGGGAAGTGTTCAAAAGTTATCTCCTCGAAGTGGGGAAGCAACGTCAACACATACTTCTTGTAAGGAATAAGATTCGGGTGTTTCGTATCGCACTCGCCTTTGACCTGATTGATCACGAGAGCGGAATCTCCGAAGACACTCAGAAACTTGATCCTTAAGTCAATTTCAACTTGAAGACCCATGATGCATGCCTCATACTCCGCCATGTTGTTGGTGCAGTTGAAACATAGTCGGGCGGTGAGTGGAGTATGAGTGCCTTTAGGGGATATGATCACAACGCCGATACCATTACCCAAAGCGTTCGAGGCTCCGTCAAAGTGCATAGACCATCGGGATCCTTCCTCAGGTCCTTCATCCGGTCCAGGTACTTCACAATCAGTTACTACCATGATATCCTCGTCTGGAAACTTAAAGTTCATTGACTGGTAGTCATCCACAACCTGTTGTGCCAAATGGTCTGCCAATACACTTCCCTTGATTGCTTTTTGAGTCGTGTACTGGATGTCGTATTCCGTCAAGATCATTTGCCATCTTGCTATTCTTCCAGACAGAGCAGGCTTTTCGAATATGTACTTTATTGGATCCATTTTTGAAATCAACAGAGTAGTGTGAGTCAACATATACTGTCTCAGCCGGCGAGCAGCCCATACCAAAGCGCAGCAAGTTTTCTCGAGCAGTGAGTACAGGGTCTCACAGTCGGTAAACTTTTTGATAAGGTAATAAATAGCGTGCTCTTTTCGGCCAGACTCGTCATGCTGCCCCAACACACACCCTATTGAGTTGTCAAGTACTGTCAAGTATAAGATTAGAGGTCTCCCTTCAACCGGTGGCATAAGAATGGGTGGTTCTTGGAGATACTCTTTGATCTTTTCTAAAGCGGCCTGACATTCATCATTCCAACGTACTACTTGATCTTTCTTCAGCAGCTTGAAGATTGGTTCATAGGTAGCAGTTAGATGCGAGATGAATTGGGCAATGTAGTTCAACCGTCCTAGAAAGCCTCTGACTTCTTTCTCTGTCTTGGGAGTTGGCATCTCTTGTATGGCTTTCACCTTGGCAGGGTCCACTTGAATATCTTTGTCACTTACGACGAAACCTAGTAGTTTTCCAGACCTCACCCCAAAGGTGCACTTGTTTGGGTTCAACCTCAGCTTGTACAACTTCAGACGGTCAAACAGCTTCCGTAGATGGTCAAGGTGTTCCTCCTCAGTTTGAGACCTTGCAATCATATCGTCGACGTATACTTCTATCTCATGGTGGATCATATCATGGAATAAAGCAACCATGGCATGTTGGTAGGTTGCCCCAACATTTTTCAACCCAAAAGGCATGACCTTGTAGCAAAAAGTACCCCACTGAGTGACGAAGGTGGTCTTCTCCATGTCTTCAGGAGCCATCTTGATCTGATTATAACCGGAGAAGCCGTCCATGAAGGAGAATACCTTATGCTGAGCCGTGTTGTCAACCAGAACGTCGATATGAGGCAGAGGGAAATCATCCTTAGGGATCGCCCTGTTCAACTCCCTGTAATCTACACACATTCGGACCTTACCATCCTTTTTCGGCACTGGAACCACATTGGCAATCCACTGAGGGTAAGAATTCACTGCTAGAAACCCGACATCAAATTGTTTCATAACCTCGACTTTGATTTTCTCGGACATTTCTGGACGCATACGGCGGACCTTTTGTTTTACCAGAGGGCAGTCTTCCTTGGTAGGCAGGTGATGAACCACAATGTCGGTATCCAACCCAGGCATGTCTTCGTAAGACCAGGCAAAGATTTCCACATAGTCATGCAGCATCTGAATCAACTGTTGTTTCACCCTGAGCTCTAGATTGGCACCAATATTGACTTCCTTTCTGTCTGTCTCAGTACCCAGATTTACCGTTTCCACTGGCTCTTCATGTGGCTGAATGGCCCTCTCTTCCTGGAGTAGCAGTCTTGCAAGTTCACCGGGCACTTCGCAATCATCTTCACCTTCGTCTTCGGCTAAGTTGATCGGATTTTCGAAGTCATAACTGGCAGTAGCAGAGTCGTTACCAGTGAGATCCAGAGTGGATTGTGTGGTACGGTGGGAGAACTGACTTGAAGTTTTGCGTTTGTTTTCGCAAATGTTTCGGTTGAGCAAGAGTCGCCACCGACTTTTTATTTTATCCTAAGGAAAGGTTAAAAAGCACAGCAAAAAACCTTTGAGATGTTTTCTTGGATTCGGGGAGTAGATTATAGAAAGGGAAGGTATTAGCACCCTTTCTATCCATGGTTATCCATGGGCTCTTAGTTACTTGCTTAGATCACTTGCCTTTTGTTTTCAATTGTTTTAAATGGTTCTTGTGTGTGTGGGTTTGAAAATGTTTTGAAAAGAAGCCAATGTGGTGGCAACCTTTGTAATGATCCATGTGGGGATGTATACAAAGATGTATGTCTTTTGAAAAGGTTTTCATTTGTTTTTGAAAGTTGTTTTGAAAGTGTAGTGAGGTGTGGTTTTTGAAATAGGCAAGTGTTTTAGTTTGCAAGATTGACTCAAGTAACTAAGAGTTTATCTACTCCTAAATTTCTCAAAGTTTATTGCTATGTTTTGACCCTTTTAATAAGTTTGTTCCACCATTGTATTTGGTGGACAATCTTATGTTAGGATGTGAAAGGGACAGGTGCGGGTCATCGTTTAGGCCATAATTGCAATGGTGCCAAGTATCTTTGGGAATTTTCTTTAAGGGACTTGATCACTTGTTTTGGCAATATTTTGAAAGTGTTATCGAGGGACTATGATCATTTGATTTGTTTGTTTTTCCCAAAGAGACTTAACATACAACATGGCCCAATTTTGAAAGGCAACAAGTGGAATACCCTAGGGGGTGCAAGTGTGATTTGTGTGTCCATTTTCATGCTTGTTTGTCTTGAGATTAGGTCATAACTATTTTGTCGTTTTTTCGCATACAAACCCTAATTCTAACATGGTATAATTAGAAAGCAATAAAGCGCGAAAATAAATTTACTAAGCTATTACAAAACCAAATATGGGAAGGGGGGTACAAATATTCAAATGGGGATTTTGACAAGGAATTTAAACCTAAAACTATTACATCAATATTGAAATATTTTACAAGATGATTAATTGTATAATTAAAGGGAAATTGAAATAAATATGCAAAATGTAAAAAAGAATTTTTATGTGTATGAAAAAAAGATTATTATTTTATGTGAAATAAAAAGAGAAATAAAAAGGTATTTTTTGGAGTATTTTCATATTTTAGGGCAAAACCCTAATTCTATTAAATAAAATATATTACTATTTAATTTAATACAAGTATTTATTTATTATGTACAAAAATAAAATAAAATGAAGTATATTTATAAAAAGTATTTTTTATGTCAAATATTAATAAAAATGAAAAATATAGGTATTTTTGTATTTTAACCTAAATATACTAATAAATATATATATATATATATATATATATATATATATATATATATATATATATATATATATATATATATATATATATATATATATATATATATATATATATATATATATATATATATATATATATATATATATATATATATATATATATATATATATATATATATATATATATATATATATATATATATATATATATATATATATATATATATATATATATATATATATATATATATATATATATATATATATATATATATATATATATATATATATATATATATATATATATATATATATATATATATATATATATATATATATATATATATATATATATATATATATATATATATATATATATATATATATTAAGTTCTAAATATGTATTATATATAAAAATAATAATATTTAATATTTAATAAAAAAAAGTATTTTTCTATAAAATATTTTCAGAAAGTAAAACAAAAATAAAAGTGTATAAAAATGTATTTGCACTATTTTAGTATTTTAAACAAAAATATATGTATTTATCTATTTATGTATAAACTAAAAGAAAACTAAATAAATGCCTAATAAATTCAAAAAATGGTGAGAAAAATATTTTTATATTTTTAATATCATTAGAAAAAATAAATAAGTCAATCAAAAAAAGAAAAAGTCAAAAAGTCAAAGAAATAAGCAAAATGGGCTTAGGGGGTTCAGAAGCAATTATGTGGTGCAAAAAGAAAAGTCAACACAGGCCCAGCCCATGAAGACCTTTCTTCAACCTCCAGCCTTCTGTTTGAACAAAACGCGCGCCACTTTCTTCCATTGCAAGGTCCTGATTCCTTGAGTTTTAGCAAAAACTTCCAACATCAAAACTGTTAAGCATCTTCCCACGAATTCACACATATAAAAAACAAATTTTAATTCTCAGAAATGAGAGAGAATTTCTTCTCTCCCAATTCTTAACCTAATTTTTGTTCAAAGTTCAGACATCAAATTCTTGCAACACACATAATATAAATAAAATCTAATTATATGGGCATATTCAGGGCAATGATTATGACATATTCTCTTCACAAACCTAAAGCTAACAATGCCTAATAAGAGAGATACGAATTCAAAAACTTACCTGTTCAGTTGAAGTTCTATCTGGCAATGGAGAAACTCTCAGTGCAAGGTGATGATTGGAAAAGCTTCCTTGAGGTCCAGGGATGCTATTCCAATGTTTACTTTGTCTTGAAAGCTTTTGAATCGAGCTAGAGCACTTCACCTGCAAGTCATAAAATGTGAAAATGGTGGAACCAGTTAGAGGGATTACAGGTCGTGTTTTTGCTTTTGGTTAGCTTGCATAGATGTTAGGGAATGTATGTGAGCTGGTTTGGGCAAGAATGCTTGAAACGATTGAGAGTTGGAACTCAATCTACAGATGTTGCTCTGTTTGAGCAGTTTCAAGGTGATTCTGAGTTTTGGGAGAGATTGGAGGTAAAAGGCTCGTGCAATAGCTTGGTTTTGATGTGTGGAATATGTTTGATCAGTTTGTCTCAGTGTTTTTAGGCTGATATGTAAGTTGGTACAAGTTATGCTACCTTACTTGAATTTGAAGCAAGCAATGGCCACTTGATCATTCTAGCCTGTACAGGCCCTCACACTATGCTACATCTTTTAGTCTTGATCAGTGTGTTATGTCCATGAATCTTGTGTCCAAAGATATGCATTGTACCATTTGATTTGCAAACTTGACATAAAGTTCTACTTTACAAAAATGGATAAATCACTTTTTCCAATTAAGGCTTAAATCTTTGTACAATGACCAAACTCAAAGAATAACATCTTGGCACAATGTATTAGCATTAAATTTATGAGTGTCAAAGGGTTTTAGGACCTGTAATGTAGCACAAACTATGCTGATTTGAAAATGGCCTAAGTTATGAACATGTTCATGAACCATTCAAAAGTGGATTTTTGCCATATTGTGAAATTCGATTCTCTCAAGTTATGAGGTTTTTTGAGAAGTTCTTGGACATTTTGGAAAGCTTGGAATGTGTACTACAATCCATCTTTGAAATGCAAATTGAAATTCCAAGTGGAAGTGTATGGAAAATGGCCTTGAAGTTAGGTATAAAACCTTGTCAAAAAGGTCAAATTTTCACTAAGTTAAGAATGGTTTAGTGCCCTTATTCAAAAATTTGTAACTTGAGATACAAGCCTCATTTGGGAAAACTTTGTGAATCAAAGTTGTAGATTATGTAACAAGCTACAACTTTCATGTTTTGACTTTTGTTTGAATCCAAATGAATCTTGGTGAGAAAGTGGGGCAAAGTTGGGGAAAAATTAGGGTTTTCCATAACTTAGAAAAATTCTAAGTTATGAAAAATTCCCATTTCAAACCCTAATTTGCATTTCTTGATTTCTTGATGAACAAGTTTCATGATTTGGCATGTTTTGATGAAAAATGAATCTTGACACTTGATTTTGACCAAAAAAGTCAAAGTTTGACTTTTCAGTATACAGTCAAAATTGATCAATTGACTGGGAAATTCAACTGTCAATCTTGTGTACTTGGGATCTTTTGAGTTTGTTGATCATGTCAAGATAATTCCATGGGGTCTTTGAGTCCATATGTGAGCTTGGTTTGCCATTGGCTAGGTCAAACAGTCAAAAATCACCCTTGTGCAGTCAAAACCCTAAAAATGACCATTTTGCCCTTTTGATGATCTGATCAAATTTCTTGTGGAATTGTGATCCAAACTTGATAAAATGGTCCATATGAGTTCATAATGTTGATGTGAGTCAATTTTCATGAGATTTGACTGTCAATTGGCCACAGTTGACTTTTTCCCCGATACAGCTGATTTCTAGGTCATCTGTCCAATTGACTGGGCAACACTTGGAATCAAGACTTGAAACTTGGTATGGATAAACTTGGGAGTCCAATATGAAGCATGAAAGTCATCTTAGGAATTTTAGGTCAAAACATCTTTGTTCAAACACAAACCCTAATTTGGGTCCACAGTGCAAGGAGAAGTCTTGAGTAGAGGAAACCCTAACTGGATCTTGATCTTCAAGGTTTTTGTGATGAGAAAATGTTGGGGGAATGGGAGGGAAAATTTTGGGGTACAACAGTTGCCCCTGTTCAATCTTCTTGAACCTGAAGAGTTAGATTGGCAAGTTTGCCTTTCGTGACTCGAGGGTAAAAGGAGATTGGACACTAGAGTGCCCGGAAATTTGCACTCGCATGTTGGAGTATCAGCAATGTGAGGTCGGGAATGGGCTTATAGATGCCATTTGAAGAGATGGTGGATAGGGAGATGGGCTTATAGATGCCATCTGGAGATGTGACAGAACCTTGTCGGGAATGGGCTTATAGATGCCATTTGGAAGTGTTGATCGCATAAGAGATTCCTTAGCGGTAACTTGTGTATTTGAGAAAGACGGATGTTTTCCTAGCTTGTTACAGGTGTTTGATCTTCAATCTCCTCATGCAGATATGCCCTGGCTGGATACAGGTATCGAATCTACAATCGGTTGCTCACAGATGTGCCCTGGCTGGATACAGGAATCGAATCCGGAAATAGTCGTCAACAGATATGCCCTGGCTGGATACATGAATCGAATCTTCGAACTCTTCAGACGTGCCCTGGCTAGATACAGGAGTCGAGTCTGGAAATGTTGTAGTTGAGAGATGTGCCCTGGCTGGATACAGGAATCGAATCTTCGAACTCTTCAGACGTGCCCTGGCTAGATACAGGAGTCGAGTCTGGAAATGTTGTAGTTGAGAGATGTGCCCTGGCTGGATACAGGAATCGAATCTTCAAACTCTTCAGACGTGCCCTGGCTAGATACAGGAATCGAGTCTGGAAACTGATCACTCTCAGATGTGCCCTGGCTAGGTACAGGTATCGAATATGGAATTGTGACAGTTGAAGGTAGTTGTCTTTGGGATTGTCTTTTTCCCTGAAAAGGCAAAAACATAAGTTGTATGCAATGTCATGATGTATGATATGCATGATGTCATGATGTTCAACATGAGATAGTGTTGTATGCACTTTATCATGTATGTAAGCAAGATGTATGAAAATGTGAAATGTTTATGAATGTAATTCCGTCTTAGGAAAATAAATCCTTGACGAACGGCCGAAGAATTGCTCTGTGGCAGAGATACTTTGCTGAAGTTTTGATGAGAGGCATGCTGAGGACTTCAATGATAGATTCCGCTGGGGATAATGATGATAAACTCCGCTGGGGAACACCAAAGATAAACTCCGCTGGGGAATACCAAAGATAAACTCCTGCCGGGGATTGAAAGAACCTTGCCGAGGGCGGTCTTCCATGGTGATTAGCTGAGGATAACCCAGTTATAAGCCCTTGTGAGGAATAACTCTGAATAAAGCTCGGGAGAGACATCCGTACTCTGCAGGGAACAAGCTTCCAGAATCTACCGGGGATGAGCTTTAAGACCTGCCGGGGAATTTTGTGCCTTTTCAGGATCGATGGGGAATCAACTCCGCTTAGAGAAAGTATTGCTGAATCTTGTCTCACTCCGCGGGGCGTTGAGATGATTTGGTCACATTCTTCAGTCGAAACTACCTTGGTACCTTGGCGGGCAAAGCAACCATACTGCATCAGACAACTTCACGATGCCCCTGTCTCTGATGTCACCTGTAATTAATCTTTTGTTTTATATGCAAATATTTATGAATCAGCAATTTTAATGTCAAATGCATATATCAAAAATGAACATTGGACGTTCTTCGCAAGACAAAACAGAAAAAAGGAAAAACAATGGCAATGGCAATTTATATGGACCAGTGAATTTGTATTGATTTGAACTTTGCCTGTGAATAGGCGTTTTTGTACAAGAGGCTGACATCCTAGTAAGAGGATGCCACCGAATAACATAGAGTTTACAATTTTGAAAAGAAAACAAAACAGCTATGTGAACAATCCCACTGGGTTCTAACTCTGCTATCGCCTTTATGTCTTCAAGCGTCTCATCACTTTGCTGCTTGGTTGAAGATGAAGCTGATTGGTCGATGCCGAAATCTGAGCCAGATAGTTGATGCCGAATTCCGGATGCGGAGTGATCCAATGGGACATAGTGTTACGCTTTATCCCTAACTTTGGCCTGGACCGCCCTTTCGGGTTTTCAGTCCACCGGGATACCTATTTTTGCCCAAGCCGCCTTTTCAGGTTTTCGACTTGCCGGGTGTACAAATTTTTATTCATTTCATCCCTTATTTTTGCCCGAACCCTTTTGGTTCGCCGGGAAGCCCTTATTTTTGCCTAGGTATGTCAACCTAGCGGGTCTTTTATTTATGCGTAGTATTTTTTCACTATGTCTGCATTGGCGGGGTGAGGAAGGTCGTCACCATCCATGGTGGTTAGGATCATGGCTCCTCCTGAGAACACATGCTTAACCACAAATGGCCCTTCGTATGTAGGGGTCCATTTGCCCCGGGGATCACTTTGAGGAAGGATGATGCGTTTGATTACCAGGTCCCCAACTTGATACTCTTGTGGTCTGACTTTCTTGTTAAATGCCATGATCATCCGTTTTTGATATGTCTGACCATGACAGATAGCGGTGAGCCTCTTTTCGTCAATCAGATTTAATTGATCAAGTCGAGTCTGGATCCATTCATCTTCGCTCAAGTCTGCATCCTTCATTATCTGGAGAGAGGGTATCTGAATTTCAATTGGCAGGACTGCCTCCATGCCATAGACCAAGGAGAAAGGAGCTGCTCCGGTTGACGTCCTTGCTGAGGTACGGTACCCATGAAGAGCGAACGGTAACATCTCGTGCCAATCTTTATAGGTCACTGTCATCTTCTGCACAATTTTCTTGATATTTTTATTAGCTGCCTCTACAGCCCCATTCATCTTCGGCCAGTAGGGGGAAGAATTGTGGTGTCGTATCTTGAATTGTTCACAGAGTTCAGTGATCATCGTGTTATTGAGATTGGTACCATTGTCCGTAATGATTCTTTCCGGGACGCCGTACCGACAGATCAGATTATGCCGGATGAAACGTGCCACGACGCTCTTGGTTACTGTGGCGTAGGAAGCTGCCTCAACCCACTTTGTGAAATAATCGATCGCCACTAAGATGAAGCGATGCCTATTGGATGTCGTCGGTCGGATCTCACCGATCATATCAATGCCCCACATTGCAAAAGGCCAAGGTGCCGTCAGGACGTTCAGAGGAACCGGCGGAATATGCACCTTGTCAGCATAGATCTGGCATTTATGACAAGTTCGAGAGTGTTGGTAACAATCAGCTTCCATTGTGGACCAGAAATATCCTGCCCGAAGGATTTTCTTAGCCATGGTGTGTCCACTGGAATGTGTTCCAAATGTACCTTCATGCAGTTCTATCATGATCTTCTCTGCTTCAGCCTTATCCACACAACGTGGTAGAGTTGAATCATGATTCCGTTTGTAGAGAATGCCGTTGCTGAGGAAGAATTTCGCCGCAAACCTTCTCATGAACTTCTTGTCATTGACAGATGCACCTTCAGGGTATTCCCGAGCTTCCAAGTACCTCTTCACCTCATGATACCAGGGTTTTTCAGTCACCTTCTCAGCCTCAAGCTCGCAGCAGTATGCCGGTTCGTCCAACTTCCAGATAATGATCCGGGGGGCCTCATTGTCCCATTTAACTTTGAACATTGAAGACATCGTAGCTAGTGCGTCCGCTAGCTGATTCTCCTCTCTTGGGAAGTGCTCAAAAGTTATTTCTTCAAAGTGGGGAAGCAAGGTTGACACATACTCCTGGTAAGGAATAAGATTTGGGTGTTTCGTATCCCACTCTCCTTTGATCTGATTGATCACGAGAGCGGAATCTCCGAAGACACTCAGAAACTTGATCCTTAAGTCGATTGCAGCTTGTAAACCCATGATACATGCCTCATATTCTGCCATGTTGTTGGTGCAGTTGAAACATAATCGGGCGGTGAGTGGAGTATGAGTTCCTTTGGGGGATATGATTACAGCGCCGACGCCGTTTCCCAAAGCATTGGAGGCTCCATCAAAATGCATAGACCATCGGGATCCTTCCTCAGGTCCTTCATCCGGTCCAGGTACTTCACAGTCAGTTACCACCATGATGTCTTCGTCCGGAAAATCAAAGTTCAATGATTGGTAATCGTCCACAGGTTGTTGTGCCAAATGATCCGCCAGTACACTTCCCTTAATTGCTTTCTGAGTTGTATACTGGATGTCATATTCTGTTAAGATCATTTGCCATCTCGCTATTCTTCCGGACAGAGCAGGTTTTTCAAATATGTACTTGATGGGATCCATCTTTGAAATCAATAGAGTAGTGTGAGTCAGCATATACTGTCTCAGCCGGCGAGCAGCCCATACTAGAGCGCAGCAAGTTTTCTCAAGCAGTGAGTAATGAGACTCACAGTCGGTAAACTTTTTGCTCAAGTAATAAATAGCGTGCTCTTTTCGGCCAGACTCGTCATGCTGCCCCAACACACACCCCATTGAATTGTCAAGTACTGTCAAGTATAATATCAGAGGTCTTCCTTCCACTGGTGGCATAAGAATGGGTGGTTCTTGGAGATATTCCTTTATCTTTTCAAAGGCGGCCTGACATTCATCGTTCCAGCGTACTACTTGATCTTTCTTCAGTAATTTGAAGATTGGCTCACAAGTAGCAGTCAGATGTGAGATGAATCGGGCAATGTAATTCAGTCGTCCCAGGAAGCCTCTGACTTCTTTCTCTGTCTTTGGAGTCGGCATCTCTTGTATGGCTTTTACCTTGGCAGGGTCCACCTGAATACCTTTGTCACTTACAATGAAACCTAGCAATTTTCCGGATCTTACCCCAAAGGTGCATTTGTTGGGATTCAACCTCAGCTTGTATAACTTGAGTCGGTCAAACAACTTCCTCAGATGGTCAAGGTGCTCCTCCTCAGTTTGAGACCTTGCAATCATGTCATCAACGTATACCTCAATCTCATGATGGATCATATCATGAAATAAAGCAACCATGGCACGTTGATAGGTTGCCCCAGCATTTTTCAATCCGAATGGCATGACCTTATAACAGAAGGTGCCCCACTGAGTCACAAAGGTAGTTTTTTCCATATCCTCCGGAGCCATCTTGATCTGATTATACCCTGAAAAACCATCCATGAAGGAGAAAACCTTGTGTTGAGCGGTATTGTCAACAAGAACGTCGATGTGAGCTAAGGGGAAGTCATCCTTGGGGCTTGCCCTGTTCAAATCTCTGTAGTCGACACACATTCTGACTTTACCGTCCTTCTTCGGTACCGGCACCACGTTGGCAACCCATTGAGGATAAGAAGTTACTACTAGAAACCCGGCATCGAATTGCTTCATAACCTCAGCCTTGATCTTTTCAGACATCTCTGGGCGCATACGGCGGACCTTTTGCTTTACCGGAGGGCAATCTTCCTTGGTTGGCAGGTGGTGAACTACAATGTCGGCATCCAAACCAGGCATGTCTTCATAGGACCAAGCAAATATCTCCATGTAATCACGTAGCATCTGGATCAATCGTTTCTTCACGCTGAGCTCTAGATTAGCCCCAATCTTGACCTCTTTCCTATCTGTCTCAGTACCCAGGTTAATCGTTTCTACCGGCTCTTCATGTGGTTGAATAGCCCTCTCTTCCTGGAGTAGCAGTCTTGCGAGTTCACCAGGCACTTCACAATCATCTTCACCTTCGTCTTCGGCCAAGTTGATCGGATTCTCGAAGTCATAACTGGCGGTAGCAGAGCTGTTACCAGTGAGATCCAGAGTGGATTGAAACCTGTATAAGTGAGTGTGTGTAAATATAGCTGTTTTGCAATATATATAACACAGAAAGAAAAAGAGAACAAGATTTGAAATGCAACAAACGTCCAATGTTTTGATTGATGATATATGGAAATGTCATACAAAAATCCCTCACAAATGGAGCTACGATGCCCCGGGTAGGACACCGGGCCAACAAAGTTTTAACATATTGTTTGTTACAAATTGGAAATCAAAAGAAATTAATTACTGCGTGACAAATGTGATAGGTGTAAAATCCTTTGCCGTCCAGTTGCTTGGTCCGTTGCTGGCAGTCGGGTAGATCCAACTGTCAAACTCTGCTTCCTCTACATCCTCCTCAATAGCATTCACCCTTGGGTTGGAGATGAACACCAGAGCCTTTCTGATCTTTTCCTTGCGCACAGCCCTCTGAGCCTCCGCAGTGAAGCCCAGCCCAAACTTGTCATTATTTTGAGTGAAGTCAGGAAGTAGACCCCAGTTTGCACAATTGCCTTTCTCGATTACAGCCCGGGCATCCTTCAAGGACGCCATCTTCAACGGAAAGTCCTCTTCAACTACCGCCTCAGCTGATGCCAACACTGGGGGTACTTCCTCAAAATGCTGAAAGGGGGTTTCAATAAACTCCCCGTCCATCTCGATATACCGGAATGAATTCAAGTGACTAACCATGTATTCCTCCTCACCCTGCACAGTAACAATCTTCCCTTTGACAGGGTATTTGAGCTTTTGGTGTAGAGTGGATGTTACTGCCCCAGCTTTGTGAATCCAGGGTCGACCCAACAAGCAGGAATAAGATGGACGAATATCCATTACATAGAACGTTGAGTTGAAAACTTGGGAACCCACACGAATAGGGATGTCTACTTCACCGTGCACCATCCTCTTAGAACCGTCGAAGGCTCTAACAACGATGTTACTAGGTTTCAACTCCAGGCCCTCACAATCCAAGCGATCCAGTGCTTTCTTGGGCAAAACATTCAGGGAAGAGCCGGTATCCACTAACACGTGTGCGAGAGTAGTGCCCCTGCATTCTATGGAAACATGCAGGGCATCATTGTGATTTTTCCCCTTAGCGGTAAGGTCAGCATCTGAGAACCCCAAGCCGTTGTCAGCCGTCAAATTAGCCACACAGTCGGTGAATTGATCTGCGGAGGTCTCTTGCGGCACATTGGCCGTTTTCAGAAATGAAATCAAGGCTTTTGCATGGGCTTCTGAGCATAGCAGCAATGATAACATAGAGATTTTGGAGGGAGTATGCCCCAACTGTTCAACAACATTAAAGTCACTCTTTTTGATGATTTTAAGGATTTCCTCCATTTCTTGTTGGGAGGCTTCCACAGCAGTCTTCTTTTTTGATGCCTCCGTCCTGGCAGGCAAATCGGTAGCAACTTCTTTGCCCCGAGTATCAGAAGACTCGGCGGCAGTAGTAGACACAGGAACTTGAATTGGAACATGCACACTTGCGGGTGTGATGGTGAGAGGTTTTCGGATAACTGGCGGTGCAATGTCAGGTGAGAAGAGCCTGCCACTGCGGGTAATCTTGGCGGGACCAGTGATGTTACTGATACTGGTATTGGTGTTAAACTCCTGCTTCACCCCAAGCACATACACGTCGGCCCCATAATGCCATGGAACAGCTTTATCAGACTCATACGGGAGAGGCCCTGGGACAGTAATAGTGATGGGTGCAACAGACATAATTTGGACTGGTTTCTTCACGGGAGCTTTGGCAGGATTGTAAATTGTGACAACAGATATTTCTTCAACGGGAACAAACGGAACAGCAGTTTTCTTGAACAAAATTTCCTTGCTATCCATCAGGCTTTGGATGCCTGATTTCAGCAGTGGACAACCGGTAGGGATTACAGCACACAGGAGGAAACCCTTACTACAACCCGGAAATAAACCGGCTAGTAGTAAGTTCCTCTTAACAGTCAAAAGAGGGGTAACAACTTCATTCACCGAAACAGCATACAACTCTTCCTCAATGGCATTTACTCTATGCTGGGGCATAGAAGCAGTTACAACATTCGGTCTCTCAGGCGCTTCAAACTGAATTTCCTTCGCGTCGATAAGATCTTGCACTTTGTTTCTCAGGGCCCAGCAATCATCAGTGGTGTTCCCGGGACTATCAGAATGATAAGCACACCGGGCATTTGGGTTATACTTAGGAGACGCAGTGTTGACGACCTTAGGAGCTTCTTTGAGGGTCACCAAGTTGGTTGATAACAATTGGGGTAAAATTTGAGATAAGGTCATACTCAGCCGAGTATACTGCCTCTTGGGCCTTTCACCTCTTTGTTGATTGTACTGCTGAGGAGCAGCAACATGTTTTGAAATGACCAAAGCATTGACGGCTTGGCGACTTTCGGGCTTGACTTGTCGTCTAGGACCATAGACGGCGCTTGCTTCTTTCTTAAACGGCCTCTTCTCAGTACTTGTAGAGGCAGCCTTTTGTATCTTGCCTGACCTGATGCCAGCTTCAATTCTTTCTCCCGTTAGAATCAAATCCGTAAACCCAACGGAGGAGTTACCAACCAAATGATTGAAAAATGGACCAGACAAAGTCCCTAGGAACATATCAACCAGCTCACGATCAGTCAATGGAGGTTGCACCCTGCCAGCCAAATATCTCCATTTTTGTGCATATTCTTTGAACCCTTCACCCGTTCCTAGAGACATACCCTGAAGTTGGGTACGCGTAGGAGCGAGATCAGAATTGTATTGGTATTGTTTGTAGAATGCGGTTGCCAAATCTTCCCAGTGTCGGATGCTAGTTCCATCTAATTGGTAGAACCATTCAAGCTGTGACCCCGAGAGGCTATCTTGGAAGAAGTGAATCCAAAGGTTCTTATCCGCCGTGTAAGGTTGGATCTTCCTTACGTACGACCTCAGATGCAGCTTTGGGCAGGAGACCCCATCATACTTGGCGAAGGCAGGCGCCTTAAACTTGTGTGGAATTACTACCCCAGAAGATAACCCCAGATCTCCGAAATCCAGCCCCGGCACATTCTGAATTTCCATGGCGCTCAAGCGGTCCTTCAATTGCTTGTATCTGTCAGCAGCAGGTGGGTATTGTTCGTCGTTATAGTCCGTCTCGTTGTCGGAGACTGCGGGACTAGGAGCTCCTCCCCCTTGGGGACTGTTTTTTTCCAGCAGAAGAAGTAGTTGGTTCAGCTTCATTATGGAGTGTGTTCCCAAATCTGCGTCCAGTGTTGAACAACGCAGTCCTCTTTTTCTTCTTCTTCTTCAGGAGTAGAGTCTTCAACTCTTGCTGACCTTGGGCCAGGCTCAGGACCATTTCTTGAAACTGGGCACTTTGGGCCTGTAGGGCCTTGATGGCTTGCTCACTGGATGAGTCTGGATTCATGATGACTGTTCAAAATAAACAGCGAAGGAGATTAAGCAACCTGTGAAATAGGGTACCTGCTATGCATATGGTGCAATGGAATGCATATGTTTTATGTTTTCAAAGACAAATAAGATTCAACTTTTTAGACAAAAAGGGAAACACACTTCATTAGATTTAAAATTTTCAATTGTTCAACAATTTGCCCTTAGGCTTTACAGGAATGAAAAATACTGGAAAGGAAATAAAAACTATAAAAGGAAATATCCAAAGCTCATCAATGCTCCCATGGCCTCCTCTTCTCAGTGCTGATGTAGTTGTTCAGGACCCGCTCTTCCTCCAATTGCTTAGTAAGCCTCTGGATCTTCCGTTCCTGCTCGTTGAACTTCTCCCGATAGAAATCCCGTTCTTCCTTTAGCTGCGCCCAAGATCTCTTCATTGTGTCAAAATCAGTAGGTATCTGAGGAGGGAGGACAGTTGGAGGAACCCCATCTTCATCAGGAGATTCAAGAATGAGAGGTCTAACAGCTTCGTACGGCATACCTAACCTCTGAGCACGGACGCGGACCCATTTGCAATAGGGTTCCATTGGTAGAGAAGTCTTTGGTCCCAACTCATATGGGTCAGCTTTGTGAATTCTGTCCCAAGCTCTAATGAATCCATGGCGTAGTTTGTCACTGTCTGCCTGAAACTCAAAATGGAAGTGAGGAACCAGCATTTCATGAGGCCCAACTCCTCTGGATCTTCCAAACTGACGGAGAGCTAAGCATGGATTATAAGAGATTCCTCCTTGGATACCCATCAACGGAACATTCGGGTATTCCCCGCAACGATCAATAACAGCTACCTCATCCAAACCTCTGAGAGTCCAAGTGATGTCATTATCTGTGAGAGACATTAACCTCCGAGCCCAACCTTTTCCTTCTTCATTCTTCAGCACGAACTTAGGAAGGTGCGAAATAAACCACCTCACTAGTAAAGGAGCACAACACCACGGAGTTCCCCATTTTCGAGCAGTACGAGCATAGAGTTGTTGCAGGATATCGCCCAAAAGAGTGGGTACAGGATTCCGAGACATGAAGATCCTTATGACATGGATACTGATAAAGGTGTCAGGATTGGGAAATAATACCAGACCATAGATCAAAAGAGCCAGAATATCCTCGTACGCCTTGAAGTCCAAGTCATTCCAGAAATCATTAGCCTTGCCAACCAGAAATTTGACCAAAAATCCCTTAACTCCACTTCTAGTTTTCCAATTAGCCAATACCTCTTCTTTGGTCAAGGAGAGGACTGCAGCAACCTCTTCAGGCCTAGGAGTCTTTTCCAAACCTGTGAATGGAGTTTGTTCCAAGACAGGGATCCCAAGCAGGTAAGAGAATTCTTCCAGGGTAGGAACCAGCTGGAAGTCTTGAAAGGTGAAACAATGATACAGAGGGTCATAAAACTGGGTCAGAACACTTATCAGTTGTTGGTCCCATTTTGCAGTGATCAAGCCAAGGAGAGAACCATGTCTGTTGATGAAGGAAGAAGTGTTTGGAATCCTGCCAACCAGATCCTTGAGCAAAACTGGTGGTTGAACAAAGTTGAGCCGGATAGTATTCCTACGCACGGGCATCATGATGTCCTACAAAACAGAGCAAAGATGAAACTTTTTGTCTTTGAAATGGGTTAGTCCTTTATACAGGATGCATGCAATGGTATGATGGCATGATGTTATGATGAAGCACACCACAAGTATTCACATAGGCAAGCATGGTAAGGCACACAAGTCACACAAGACAACCCTTAGGTTTCAGGCCAGCATGAAGTTTAGGTATTACCCTCTTTTAGTTTCGTTGGTTAAAACCTGTCCTATCAAGAGTAACCGGGTTCTAGAGGATCTCAAATCATTGGCTACCCTCAATCGGTCATAACTCTAGCATCGCAATCTTTTCTTGCGGCCAGAACCATCTCGAGAGTTTAGCCTCAATGAGTGTAGCATACTGCTACTGTCCTAATAGCCAAGTTGGTCAATTTAGGGTTCTAAGGTTGGTTGGTGTTTAATGATTCCTTAGAAGACCTATATTCTCCTCATTGCAACACAAGGGATATAGGTACAGGCTAAGGTGCCACACCAATGTAGCCACTGCTTCACCCATGTCGGTCTACGCCGGACAGGTCCCTCACAGATTATGCTACCTAAAAAGGGTATTTCCCAGATCCGGGTTAGGATCTATGAAACTCCGATGCAAATCCCACAAATATAAAAGCAAACAAAGCAAACAATTGAAAACAAAGGTGATCTAAGCCCTAAGGTTACTCCACTTTTAAGTTTATTCCCCAGCAGAGTCGCCAGTTCTGTGGTACGGTGGGAGAACTGACTTGAAGTTTTGCGTTTGTTTTCGCAAATGTTTCGGTTGAGCAAGAGTTGCCACCGACTTTTTATTTTATCCTAAGGAAAGGTTAAAAAGCACAGCAAAAAACCTTTGAGATGTTTTCTTTGATTCGGGGAGTAGATTATAGAAAGGGAAGGTATTAGCACCCTTTCTATCCATGGTTATCCATGGGCTCTTAGTTACTTGCTTAGATCACTTGCCTTTTTTTTTTCAATTGTTTTAAATGGTGCTTGTGTGTGTGGGTTTGAAAATGTTTTGAAAAGAAGCCAATGTGGTGGCAACCTTTGTAATGATCCATGTGGGGATGTATACAAAGATGTATGTCTTTTGAAAAGGTTTTCATTTGTTTTTGAAAGTTGTTTTGAAAGTGTAGTGAGGTGTGGTTTTTGAAATAGGCAAGTGTTTTAGTTTGCAAGATTGACTCAAGTAACTAAGAGTTTATCTACTCCTAAATTTCTCAAAGTTTATTGTTATGTTTTGACCCTTTTAATAAGTTTGTTCCACCATTGTATTTGGTGGACAATCTTATGTTAGGATGTGAAAAGGACAGGCGCGGGTCATCGTTTAGGCCATAATTGCAATGGTGCCAAGTATCTTTGGGCATTTTCTTTAAGGGACTTGATCACTTGTTTTGGCAATATTTTGAAAGTGTTATCGAGGGACTATGATCATTTGATTTGTTTGTTTTGCCCAAAGAGACTTAACATACAACATGGCCCAATTTTGAAAGGCAACAAGTGGAATACCCTAGGGGGTGCAAGTGTGATTTGTGTGTCCATTTTCATGCTTGTTTGTCTTGAGATTAGGTCATAACTATTTTGTCGTTTTTTCGCATACAAACCCTAATTCTAACATGGTATAATTAGAAAGCAATAAAGTGCGAAAATAAATTTACTAAGCTATTACAAAACCAAATATGAGAAGGGGGGTACAAATATTCAAATGGGGATTTTGACAAGGAATTTAAACCTAAAACTATTACATCAATATTGAAATATTTTACAAGATGATTAATTGTATAATTAAAGGGAAATTGAAATAAATATGCAAAATGTAAAAAAGAATTTTTATGTGTATGAAAAAAAGAGTATTATTTTATGTGAAATAAAAAGAGAAATAAAAAGGTATTTTTTGGAGTATTTTCATATTTTAGGGTAAAACCCTAATTCTATTAAATAAAATATATTACTATTTAATTTAATACAAGTATTTATTTATTATGTACAAAAATAAAATAAAATGAAGTATATTTATAAAAAGTATTTTTTATGTCAAATATTAATAAAAATGAAAAATATAGGTATTTTTGTATTTTAACCTAAATATACTAATAAATATATATATATGTATTAAGTTCTAAATATGTATTATATATAAAAATAATAATATTTAATATTTAATAAAAAAAGTATTTTTCTATAAAATATTTTCAGAAAGTAAAACAAAAATAAAAGTGTATAAAAATGTATTTGCATTATTTTAGTATTTTAAACAAAAATATATGTATTTATCTATTTATGTATAAACTAAAAGAAAACTAAATAAATGCCTAATAAATTCAAAAAATGGTGAGAAAAATATTTTTATATTTTTAATATCATTAGAAAAAATAAATAAGTCAATCAAAAAAAGAAAAAGTCAAAAAATCAAAGAAATAAGCAAAATGGACTTAGGGGGTTCAGAAGCAATTATGTGGTGCAAAAAGAAAAGTCAACACAGGCCCAGCCCATGAAGACCTTTCTTCAACCTCCAGCCTTCTGTTTGAACAAAACGCACGCCACTTTCTTCCATTGCAAGGTCCTGATTCCTTGAGTTTTAGCAAAAACTTCCAACATCAAAACTGTTAAGCATCTTCCCACGAATTCACACATATAAAAAACAAATTTTAATTCTCAGAAATGAGAGAGAATTTCTTCTCTCCCAATTCTTAACCTAATTTTTGTTTAAAGTTCAGACATCAAATTCTTGCAACACACATAATATAAATAAAATCTAATTATATGGGCATATTCAGGGCAATGATTATGACATATTCTCTTCACAAACATAAAGCTAACAATGCCTAATAAGAGAGATACGAATTCAAAAACTTACCTGTTCAGTTGAAGTTCTATCTGGCAATGGAGAAACTCCCAGTGCAAGGTGATGATTGGAAAAGCTTCCTTGAGGTCCAGGGATGCTATTCCAATGTTTACTTTGTCTTGAAAGCTTTTGAATCGAGCTAGAGCACTTCACCTGCAAGTCAGAAAATGTGAAAATGGTGGAACCAGTTAGAGGGATTACAGGTCGTGTTTTTGCTTTTGGTTAGCTTGCATAGATGTTAGGGAATGTATGTGAGCTGGTTTGGGCAAGAATGCTTGAAAGGATTGAGAGTTGGAACTCAATCTGCAGAGGTTGCTCTGTTTGAGCAGTTTCAAGGTGATTTTGAGTTTTGGGAGAGATTGGAGGTAAAAGGCTCGTGCAATAGCTTGGTTTTGATGTGTGGAATATGTTTGATCAGTTTGTCTCAGTGTTTTTAGGCCGATATGTAAGTTGGTACAAGTTATGCTACCTTACTTGAATTTGAAGCAAGCAATGGCCACTTGATCATTCTAGCCTGTACAGGCCCTCACACTATGCTGCATCTTTTAGTCTTGATCAGTGTGTTATGTCCATGAATCTTGTGTCCAAAGATATGCATTGTACCATTTGATTTGCAAACTTGACATAAAGTTCTACTTTACAAAAATGGATAAATCACTTTTTCCAATTAAGGCTTAAATCTTTGTACAATGACCAAACTCAAAGAATAACATCTTGGCACAATGTATTAGCATTAAATTTATGAGTGTCAAAGGGTTTTAGGACCTGTAATGTAGCACAAACTATGCTGATTTGAAAATGGCCTAAGTTATGAACATGTTCATGAACCATTCAAAAGTGGATTTTTGCCATATTGTGAAATTCGATTCTCTCAAGTTATGAGGTTGTTTGAGAAGTTCTTGGACATTTTGGAAAGCTTGGAATGTGTACTACAATCCATCTTTGAAATGCAAATTGAAATTCCAAGTGGAAGTGTATGGAAAATGGCCTTGAAGTTAGGTAGAAAACCTTGTCAAAAAGGTCAAATTTTCACTAAGTTAAGAATGGTTTAGTGCCCTTATTCAAAAATTTGTAACTTGAGATACAAGCCTCATTTGGGAAAACTTTGTGAATCAAAGTTGTAGATTATGTAACAAGCTACAACTTTCATGTTTTGACTTTTGTTTGAATCCAAATGAATCTTGGTGAGAAAGTGGGGCAAAGTTGGGAAAAATTAGGGTTTTCCATAACTTAGAAAAATTCTAAGTTATGAAAAATTCCCATTTCAAACCCTAATTTGCATTTCTTGATTTCTTGATGAACAAGTTTCATGATTTGGCATGTTTTGATGAAAAATGAATCTTGACACTTGATTTTGACCAAAAAAGTCAAAGTTTGACTTTTCAGTATACAGTCAAAATTGATCAATTGATTGGGAAATTCAACTGTCAATCTTGTGTACTTGGGATATTTTGAGTTTGTTGATCATGTCAAGATAATTCCATGGGGTCTTTGAGTCCATATGTGAGCTTGGTTTGCCATTGGCTAGGTCAAACAGTCAAAAATCACCCTTGTGCAGTCAAAACCCTAAAAATGACCATTTTGCCCTTTTGATGATCTGATCAAATTTCTTGTGGAATTGTGATCCAAACTTGATCAAATGGTCCATATGAGTTCATAATGTTGATGTGAGTCAATTTTCATGAGATTTGACTGTCAATTGGCCACAGTTGACTTTTTCCTCGATACAGTTGATTTCTAGGTCATCTGTCCAATTGACTGGGCAACAATTGGAATCAAGACTTGAAACTTGGTATGGATAAACTTGGGAGTCCAATATGAAGCATGAAATTCATCTTAGGCATTTTAGGTCAAAATATCTTTGTTCAAACACAAACCCTAATTTGGGTCCACAGTGCAAGGAGAAGTCTTGAGCAGAGGAAACCCTAACTGGATCTTGATCTTCAAGGTTTTTGTGATGAGAAAATGTTGGGGGAATGGGAGGGAAAATTTTGGGGTACAACAGATTGGAACTTGTATAAGTGAGTGTGTGTAAATATAGCTGTTTTGCAATATATAATAAAGAAAGAAAAGGAGCACATGATTTTGAAATGCAACAAACGTCCAATGCTTTGATTAATGATATATGAAAATGACATACAAAAGCCCTCACAAATGAAGCTGTGGTGCCCCGGGTAGGACACCGAGCCATAAAAGTTTCAACATATTGTTTGTTACAAATTGAAAACAAAAGAGTTCATTACTGAGTGACAAAAGTAATAGGTGTGAAGTCTTTGGCAGTCCAGTTGCTTGGTCCATCGTCGGTTGTTGGGTAGATCCAGCTGTCGAATTCAGATTCCTCCACGTCGTTTTCAATAGCATTCACTCCCGGGTTGGTGATGAGCACAGGAGGTCTTCCAATCCTTGCTTTACGAATAGCCCTCTGAGCCTCTACGGTGAAGCCCAAGCCAAACTTGTCGGTCTTTGGAGTAAAGTCAGGAAGTCGGCCCCAGTTTACACACTCACCCTTCTCAATCACAGCCCGAGCATCCTTTAAGGAAGCCATCTTCAAAGGAGGGTCTTCAAACACAGTGTCAGCTGATGCCAAAGTCTGAGGCACCTCTTCAAAGTGCTGGAACGGAGTCTCAATGAATTCCCCATCCATTTCTATGTACCTGAACGAGTTTAGGTGGCTGACCATATATTCTTCTTCCCCCTGAACTGTAACAATTTTCCCTCTAACCGGGTACTTAAGCTTCTGATGTAGTGTGGAGGTCACAGCTCCAGCCTTGTGGATCCATGGACGACCCAGCAAACAAGAATAGGATGGTCGGATATCCATCACATAGAAAGTTGAATCAAAGACCTGCGAACCAACCCTGATTGGAATGTCAACTTCACCATGTACCATCCTTTTCGAACCGTCAAAGGCTCGGACAACAATGTTACTGGGCTTGAGCTCCAGACCCTCGCAATCCAATCTGTCTAGGGCCTTCTTGGGTAATACGTTCAATGAAGAACCGGTGTCTACCAACACATGGGCAAGAGTAGTGCCCCTGCATTCAATGGAGACATGCAGGGCGTCGTTATGGTTCTTTCCCTTGGCGGTCAGATCAGCGTCAGAGAAGCCCAAACCGTTATCGGCAGTCAAGTTGGCCACACAATCAGTAAATTGATCAGCAGATGTTTCTTGTGGCACATGGGCCGTCTTCAGGAAGGAGATCAGGGCCTTGGAGTGGGCCTCTGAACACAACAACAGTGATAGCATAGAAATCTTTGATGGGGTATGCCCCAACAGCTCAACTACATTGAAATCACTTTTCTTGATAATCTTGAGAATTTCCTCCATCTCTTGCTGGGAGGCTTCAACAGTGGTTGTCTTCGGCGCCTCCGTCAGGGCAGGCAAATCAGTAGCAATCCCTTTGCCCCGAGCGTCAGATGACTCGGCAGCAGGGGTAGAAACAGGAACTTGATTAGGAAAGGGAACAGGCACACTTGCAGGTGTGATGATAAGAGGTTTCTGAATAGCTGGTGGCGCAATATCTGGTGAGAACAGCCTACCACTGCGAGTAATTTTGGCAGGTCCGGTGATGTTACTAATGCCGGGTACTAGTATCAAACTCTTGCTTTACTCCAAGAACATAAACATCTGCCCCATAGTGCCATGGGACAACTTTGTCGGATGTATAAGGGAGAGGCCCCGGGACAGTGATGATGATAGGAGCAATCTTCTGAGCAGGCATGATTTTGACAGGCTTCTTTGAGAGAGCCCTAGGAGGTTTGTTGAAAATAGTAACAATAGACACTTCTTCAGCAGGGACAACAGGAACAACAATATTCTCGAACAAGATCTCTTTGCTATTCATCAGGCTTTGGATACCTGATTTCAGCAAGGGACAACCAACAGGTGAAACAGCACAAAGAAGGCAACCTTTGCTACATCCCGGAAATAAACCGGCTAGCAACAGGTTCCTCTTGACAGTCGACAACAGAGTAACAATATCTTCCACAGAGGCTACATACCGGTCTTCTTCCACAACATTCACTCCATGCTGGGGCATGGGAGCAGTCACAACATTGGGTCTTTCGGGCGCCTCAAACTGTATTTCTTTAGCATCAATAAGGTCTTGAACCTTATTCCTCAGATCCCAGCAATCATCAGTAGTATACCCCGGGATATCAGAGTGATAAGCGCAACGGGCGTTGGGGTTGTACTTCGGAGAAGCTGTGTTCACTACCTTCGGAGCTTCTTTGACAGTTACCAGATTGGTTGACAGTAGTTGCAGCAAAATCTGAGACAGGGTCATGCTGAGCCGAGTGTACTGCCTTTTGGGTCTCTCACCCCTTGGTTGGTTAAACTGTTGAGGAGCAGCAACAGGCTTTGAAATTACCAATGCATTGACAGCTTGGCGGCGTTCCAGTTTAACTTGTCTTCTGGGACCATAAACAGCACTTGCTTCCTTCTTGAAGGGCTTCTTTTCAGTACTCGCGAAGGCACCTTTCTGTATCTTCCCCGACTTGATGCCAGCCTCTATTCTCTCACCAGTCAAGATCAAATCTTTAAACCCAGCGGAAGAATTACCAATCAGATGGTTAAAGAACGGACCAGACAGGGTCCCCAGGAACATGTCAACAAGTTCACTGTCAGTTAGCGGTGGCTGCACCCTGCCAGCCAGGTCTCTCCACTTTTGCGCATACTCCTTAAAACCTTCACCCGTCCCCAGTGACATACCCTGGAGTTGGGTACGCGTGGGAGCGAGGTCAGAATTGTACTGATACTGTTTATAAAATGCGGTAGCCAAGTCCTCCCAGTTTCGGATACTGGCTCCATCCAGCTGATAGAACCACTCGAGTTGAGCCCCTGAAAGGCTATCCTGAAAGAAATGGATCCACAAGTTCTTGTCTGCAGTGTAAGGTTGGATCTTCCTTACATATGATTTGAGATGCATCTTCGGGCAGGATAGCCCGTCATATCTTGCAAAAACTGGCACTTTGAACTTCGGGGGGATCACAATTCCAGCAACTAATCCCAAATCTTCGAAATCTAAGCCGAGAACTCTCTGCAGCTCCATAGCTGCCAACCTGTCTTCCAAGCCTTTGTACTTGTCTTCGGCGGGCGGGTATTGTTGCTCAGAGTAGTCTTCGTCTTCTTCAGCCTCTCCTTCTTCAGCTTCGGATTCGGAAGGTACCGCAGCCGCATTCCCTTTACTAGTTCCCTCTTCAGATGTAGGGGGAAATTCAAGAACTCTTCTGGCTTCACCCTCAAACCTTCTTCCTAGGGTAGCCACCCCGATTCTCTTCTTCTTCTTTTTCACTTGCTCTTTGTTCCCAAGCAGGACTTTCAGATCCTCCTGACCCTTTGCCAAGGTCATCAGGAGTTGTTGAAACTGTGAATTTTGAGACTGCAAGTCCTTGACCGTCTGTTCGAGATCCATCTTACTGAAATAAACAGCAGAAAGATAAGGAAACCTGGTGTGGAGACCTGCTTATGCGCATGATGAATGATATGCTTATGTATGCAATGTATTCAAGGATTTAGAAAATTCAAAATTGTTGCAAACAAAAAAGAACGCACGTCATATTAATAAGAAGAAATTTGTCAGTACATAAATGCCCCATGGGCCAAATATTAAAAAAAAACTTCTCAAGGTAAAAAGACGTTGCGCATCCTCTTTGGTGGGATGTAGGTGTTGAGGGTCTCTTCCTCATGGAGTCGGCGGGTAAGCTCCAAAACCTTCTTCTCACTGGCGTAGAAGCTGGCTTCAAAAGTGTTTCGTTCCTCCTTGAGTTGGATCCAACTCTTCTGCATCTCCTCCCACGATGTAGGCATGTCATGATATAGGATGATGTAGGGAACCTCTCCTTCCTTAACGGGCTCTTTAATCACAGGGAGAACATGAGGATAAGGCATCATTAGACTCTGGGCTCGGGTTCGTACCCACTTGAGATAAGGCTCAAGAGGGATGGAATTCTTGTGCCCCAGTGTCTTGCTGTCTACCTTGTTAGGTATCCTCCAAGCTCTGATGAATCTTTGGCGAAGTCCTTGCGCATTGTTGTCAAAGTCAAAAACTAAGTCAGGAATCAACATGTCGTGAGGGCCATCCCTCCGTGCATATCCAAATTGTCTCAAAGCTAGACAAGGGTTGTAAGTAATGCCTCCTCTAATGCCAAGCAATGGAACATTAGGGAACTCTCCACAATGATCGACGATGATGACATTTTCTCTGGACCGAGAACACCAATGTACATCAGAGTGAGTAAGGGTCATCAACTGTTGTGACCACCTTAAGCCTTGGTCATTCTTTAAGACAGATTGTGGAAGGTGCGAAATAAACCACCTTGCAAGGAGAGGAGTACAACACATGAGAACACCCCTCTTTCTCATTGTTCGTGTGTAAAATGAGTGAAGAATGTCCCCAAGCAATGTTGGTATTGGATTTCTGGATAAGAAGATTTTGACGGCGTTGACATCTATAAGCTGGTCAGGATTTGGGAACAAGACCAACCCATAAATGAGGAGTGCCACAATTTCTTCAAAGGCTTGTAGATCCAATGAATTCCAACACTCTTGTGCCTTCTCAAACAAGAATTTTACCAAGAAGCCTTTGACGCCGCTTCTAGTCTCCCAATGCCCCTTGATGTCAGATGGTTGCAAGTGTAGTGCTTGAGCAACGTCTTCAGGCTTTGGTTCTTTTTCCGTACCGTTGTAGGGTAGTTGATTAAGAATAGGAATTCTCAGGAGTTGAGAAAATTCCTCCAAAGTGGGCACCAACTGGTAGTCGGGGAAAGTGAAACAGTGGTGAAGGGGGTCAAAGAACTGGAACAACAC
Source organism: Vicia faba (assembly GCA_948472305.1). NCBI lineage: Eukaryota > Viridiplantae > Streptophyta > Magnoliopsida > Fabales > Fabaceae > Vicia > Vicia faba. The sequence continues at coordinate 47,346 of CATIWC010000088.1, forward strand.
CTTTACCATGTCCTCTTCAATGTTGGTGTTGACTAAGCTGAGCAGTCTACCATGTCTTTCACTGAAGGGAGAGCTTTCCGGAATTCTGGATGTGAGCTCCTTGAGTTGAGGAGGGATTCTCACAAGGTTGACTTGGATAGTTTTCCTGCGAAGAATTTCCATGACCTACAAAACAAGAACAAAGATGAAGATCTAAACCCTTGAAATGGTTAGTGAATGCATATGATGCTTTATGATGTTTATGATGTATGCATAAAACATATGTACAAGCAATTCACACCAAACCCTAGTTTCAGGCTTGCATGGGGTTTCATAGGTAAGTACCCTCTTGAGTGTAGTTGGCTTAAAAACCTGTCCTATAAATAGTAACCGGGTTCTAAGGAACTCAATATCATTGGATTGTTTTCCATGTTCATTGTTTTGGTTTAGCCACTTAACTAGCGACCAAAATATTCCAAGAAAACAACCCTCAATGAGTGTAGTATCGAGTATCTACCAACTTCGGACTGCACCAAAGCCGGTCATCTCACTACCCCTAATGAAAGGCCAACATGGTCAAGTAAGGTTCTAGGTCATTAGTGCTTAGTGACATCACTCAGTGGCCCCGTACTCTCCTTGATTGAACTCAAGGGTTACCGATACTCACAAATATGTCACACTAATATAGCTATTGCTTCAACCGTGTCGGTATACCCCGCACAGTTTCCACAACGTATTGCTATCTATGAATGTTTCCCCAAATCCGGGTGTAGGATTTCAAACCCAAACAAGAGAGAATAGATATAAAGCAATCAAAGCAAACAATTAGTCATGCAAGAGGGTGATCTAAGCCCTAAGGTTACTCCACTTTAAAAGTTTCCCCAGCAGAGTCGCCAGTTCTGTGATACGGTGGGAGAATTGACTTGAGGTTTTGCGTTTGTTTTCGCAAATGTTTCGGTTGAGCAAGAGTCGCCACCGACTTTTTATTTTATCCTAAGGAAAGGTTAAAAAGCACAGCAAAAACCTTTGAGATGTTTTCTTTGGTTCGGGGAGTAGATTATAGAAAGGGAAGGTATTAGCACCCTTTCTATCCATGGTTATCCATGGGCTCTTAGTTACTTGCTTAGATCAACTTGCCTTGATTTTAAATTGTTTGAAATGGTGCTTTCAATTGTTTGAAATGGTGCTTTGTGTGTGGGTTTTGAAAATGTTTTGAAAAGAGGCCAATGTGGTGGCAACCTTTGTAATGATCCATGTTCGGATGTATACCAAGATGTATATCTTTTGAAAAGTTTTCCATGTTTTTGAAAGTTGTTTTGAAAATGTGTTGTGATGTGTGGTTTTGAAAAATAGGCAAGTGTTTTTGTTTTGCAAGTTGGCAAGTAACCAAGAGCTATCTACCCTAAATTTCTCAAAGATCTTTGCCATGTTTTAACCCTTTTAACAATTTTGTTCCACCATTGTATTTGGTGGACAATCTTGTGTTAGGATGTGAACGGGACGGGCGCGGGTCATCGTTTAGACCATGATTGCAATGGTGCCAAGTGTCTTTGGGCAACTTTTCCTTTAAGGGACTTGATCATTTTTTAGGCAACTTTCGAAAGCGTCATCGAGGGACTATGATCATTGTGAATTATTTTGTTTTGCCAAGGACACTTAACATGCAACATGGCCCATTATTGAAGCAACAAGTGGAGTAACCCTAGGGGTGCAAGTGTGAATTGTGTTGTCCATTTTCATGCTTTGTTATCTTTGAATAGGTCAAACTATTTTTGGTTGATTTTTGCATACAAACCCTAAGTCTATCATGGCATGTTTAGAAAGCTTTTAAATGCGGAATTTAAATGTCCTAAATTATTACAACACAATTATGGGAAGGGGGGTACAAATGTTCAAATGGGGATATTTTAGCAAGAAATTTAAATCTAAACTATTACAATCCAAATGGAATTTACAAGGTATTTAATATACAATAATTAAATAAAATACAATAAATATGCAAGATGCAAAAATGATTTTTATATGTATGTAAAAAAGTATTTTTTATGTGTCAAATAAACAAAATAAAAATGAATAATTTTGGATATTTTTACATTTAGGGCAAAACCCTAATTTTGCTAAATAAAAGGTATTAATTATTTATTATATACAACATTTATTAATTATGTACAAAAAATAAATAAAAAGAAAGTATATTGTAAAAAAAAAGTATTTTTGAGGTTAAATAATAATAAAATAAAAAATGTATTATTTTTATGTTTTTATCCTAAATATTCTAATAAATATATAAGTATTTATATATTTATTAAATATATTAAATATGTACAAAAATAAAATATTTATTATTTACAAAAAAAGTATATTTTTTATAAAATGTTTTCAAAAGATAAAATAAAATAAAATTAGAAAACAAAATGTGTTTGTATTATTTTTTGTATTTTTTAAATAAAAGATATTATGTATTTATTTACCTATGTAACTAAATGAAACAAATTAAATATCAAATAAAATGCAAAAAATGTGAGAAAAATAATTTTAATGTTTTTTCATGCTTAAATAAAAATATAAAATCAAAATCAAAAGGAAAAAAATCAAAAATGACAAATAAATCTCAAAATGGGCCAGGGGGTGTATGTGTAAAAATATGGTGCAAAAGGGAAAACAAAACTCAGGCCCAGACGAAGTCCATCTTCTTCAACCTCCAGCCAGTTTGTTCCAAAAACGCGCGTTTCTCATACTGATTCAAACATCCTGATTCTCGGACTTTCAAGCAAAACTCATAACCCAAAAATGTATCTCCTCAACAACAACACGGAGGCTGATGACCCCGCGCTATCACCCCTTAAAG
>CATIWC010000089.1:0-28716 GCA_948472305.1 Vicia faba
TATACTATCGAGCCTCATTATATAATTTGAATTAATATCAATGTATATGAAATATATTTCATTAATTAATAGTCTTTTAACGTAGTTTCTTAGTGATAAAGTAACCTAAAATTTGGTGACGGAGTAGAAGAAAAATATTTAAATTGTTTATATTTATTATACCATTATACCAGATGAGTACGGTGAATAAATATACTATCAAGACACATTATATAATTTGAATTATTACCAATGTATATGAAATATGTGTCATTAATTAATAATATTTTAACTTAGTTTCTTAGTGATGAAGTAACCTAAAATTTGGTGACGGAGAAGAAGAAAAGTATTGAAATTGTTTATATCTATTGTTTCATTATACTTAATGAGTATGGAGAATAACTATAATATCGAGCTCATTATATAAATTTATTTATTACCAATGTATATGAAATGTGTTTAATTAATTTATAGTCTTTTATCTTAGTTTCTTAGTGATAAAGTAACCTAAAATTTGGTGATGGAGAAGAAGAAAAATATCGAAATTATTTACATCTATTATACCATAATACAATATGAATATGGCAAATAAACATACTATAGATCCTCATTATATAATTTGAATTATTACCAATGTATATGAAATATGTGTCATTAATTAATAGTCTTTTAACTTAGTTTCTTAGTGATGAAGTAACCTAAAATTTGGTGACGGAGAAGAAGAAAAGTATTGAAATTGTTTATATCTATTGTTTCATTATACTATATGAGTATGGAAAATAACTATAATATCGAGCTCATTATATAAATTTATTTATTACCAATGTATATGAAATGTGTTTAATTAATTAATAGTCTTTTATCTTAGTTTCTTAGTGATAAAGTAACCTAAAATTTGGTGATGGAGAAGAAGAAAAATATCGAAATTATTTACATCTATTATACCATAATACAATATGAATATGGCAAATAAACATACTATAGATCCTCATTATATAATTTGAATTATTACCAATGTATATGAAATATGTGGCATTAATTAATAGTCTTTTAACTTAGTTTCTTATTGAAGAAGTAACCTAAAATTTGGTGACGGTGTAGAAGAAAAATATTGAAATTGTTTACATCTATTATAACATATGAGTATGGTTAATAAATATACTATCGAGCCTAATTATATAATTTGAGTTATTACTAATGTATATGAAATATGTGTCATTAATTAATAGTCTTTTAACTTAGTTTCTTAGTAATTAAGTAACCTAAAATTTGGTGACGGAGAAGAAGAAAAATATTGAAATTTGTTTACATCTATTATACCATTATACCATGTGAGTATGGTGAAAAAATATACTATCGAGCCTCATTATATAATTTGAATTATTACCAATTTATATGAAATATTTATCATTATTTAATAGTCTTTTAACTTAGTTTCTTAGTGATGAAGTAACCTAAAATCAAGTGACGGAGAAGAAGAAAAATATTGAAATTGTTTACATCTATTATACCATTATACTATATGAGTATGGAGAATAACTATAATATCGAGTCTCGTTATATAATTTTAATTATTACAAATGTATATGAAATATGTGTCATTAATTAATAGTCTTTTTTAACTTAGTTTCTTAGTGATGAAGTAACCTAAAATATGGTGATGGGAAAGAAGAAAAATATCGAAATTATTTACATCTATTATACCATAATAAAATATTAATGTGGTGAATAAATATACTCTCGAGCCTCATTATATAATTTGAATTAATATCAATGTATATGAAATATATTTCATTAATTAATACTCTTTTAACGTAGATTCTTAGTGATGAAGTGACCTAAAATTTGGTGACGGAGTAGAAGAAATATATTGAAATTCTTTACATCTATTATACCATTATACCAGATGAGTACTGTGAATAAATATACTATCAAGACACATTATATAATTTGAATTATTATCAATGTATATGAAATATGTGTCATTAATTAATAGTTTTTTAACGTAGTTTCTTAGTGATGAAGTAACCAAAAATTTGGTGACGGAGTAGAAGAAAAATATTGAAATTGTTTATATCTATTATACCATTATACCAGATGAGTATGGTGAATAAATATTCTATCAAGACACATTATATAATTTTAGTTATTACGAATGTATATGAAATATGTGCCATTAATTAATAGTCTTTTAACTTAGTTTCTTAGTGATGAAGTAACCTAAAATTTGGTGATGGCGAAGAAGAAAAATATCGAAATTATTTACATCTTTTATACCATAATAAAATATGAATGTGGCGAATAAATATACTATCGAGCCTCATTATATAATTTGAATTAATATCAATGTATATGAAATATATTTCATTAATTAATAGTCTTTTAACGTAGTTTCTTAGTGATAAAGTAACCTAAAATTTGGTGACGGAGTAGAAGAAAAATATTTAAATTGTTTATATTTATTATACCATTATACCAGATGAGTACGGTGAATAAATATACTATCAAGACACATTATATAATTTGAATTATTACCAATGTATATGAAATATGTGTCATTAATTAATAATATTTTAACTTAGTTTCTTAATGATGAAGTAACCTAAAATTTGGTGACGGAGAAGAAGAAAAGTATTGAAATTGTTTATATCTATTGTTTCATTATACTTAATGAGTATGGAGAATAACTATAATATCGAGCTCATTATATAAATTTATTTATTACCAATGTATATGAAATGTGTTTAATTAATTTATAGTCTTTTATCTTAGTTTCTTAGTGATAAAGTAACCTAAAATTTGGTGATGGAGAAGAAGAAAAATATCGAAATTATTTACAACTATTATACCATAATACAATATGAATATGGCAAATAAACATACTATAGATCCTCATTATATAATTTGAATTATTACCAATGTATATGAAATATGTGTCATTAATTAATAGTCTTTTAACTTAGTTTCTTATTGAAGAAGTAACCTAAAATTTGGTGACGGTGTAGAAGAAAAATATTGAAATTGTTTACATCTATTATAACATATGAGTATGGTTAATAAATATACTATCGAGCCTAATTATATAATTTGAGTTATTACTAATGTATATGAAATATGTGTCATTAATTAATAGTCTTTTAACTTAGTTTCTTAGTAATGAAGTAACCTAAAATTTGGTGACGGAGAAGAAGAAAAAATATTGAAATTTGTTTACATCTATTATACCATTATACCATGTGAGTATGGTGAAAAAAATATACTATCGAGCCTCATTATATAATTTGAATTATTACCAATTTATATGAAATATTTATCATTATTTAATAGTCTTTTAACTTAGTTTCTTAGTGATGAAGTAACCTAAAATCAAGCGACGGAGAAAAAGAAAAATATTGAAATTGTTTACATCTATTATACCATTATACTATATGAGTATGGAGAATAACTATAATATCGAGGCTCGTTATATAATTTTAATTATTACAAATGTATATGAAATATGTGTCATTAATTAATAGTCTTTTTTAACTTAGTTTCTTAGTGGTGAAGTAACCTAAAATATGGTGATGGGAAAGAAGAAAAATATCGAAATTATTTACATCTATTATACCATAATAAAATATTAATGTGGTGAATAATTATACTCTCGAGCCTCATTATATAATTTTAATTAATATCAATGTATATGAAATATATTTCATTAATTAATACTCTTTTAACGTAGATTCTTAGTGATGAAGTAACCTAAAATTTGGTGACGGAGTAGAAGAAATATATTGAAATTCTTTACATCTATTATACCATTATACCAGATGAGTACGGTGAATAAATATACTATCAAGACACATTATATAATTTGAATTATTATCAATGTATATGAAATATGTGTCATTAATTAATAGTTTTTTAACGTAGTTTCTTAGTGATGAAGTAACCAAAAATTTGGTGACGGAGTAGAATAAAAAATATTGAAATTGTTTATATCTATTATACCATTATACCAGATGAGTACGGTGAATAAATATTCTATCAAGACACATTATATAATTTTAGTTATTACGAATGTATATGAAATATGTGCCATTAATTAATAGTCTTTTAACTTAGTTTCTTAGTGATGAAGTAACCTAAAATTTGGTGATGGCGAAGAAGAAAAATATCGAAATTATTTACATCTTTTATACCATAATAAAATATGAATGTGGCGAATAAATATACTATCGAGCCTCATTATATAATTTGAATTAATATCAATGTATATGAAATATATTTCATTAATTAATAGTCTTTTAACGTAGTTTCTTAGTGATAAAGTAACCTAAAATTTGGTGACGGAGTAGAAGAAAAATATTGAAATTGTTTATATCTATTATACCATTATACCAGATGAGTACGGTGAATAAATATACTATCAAGACACATTATATAATTTGAATTATTACCAATGTATATGAAATATGTGTCATTAATTAATAATCTTTTAACTTAGTTTCTTAGTGATGAAGTAACCTAAAATTTGGTGACGGAGAAGAAGAAAAGTATTGAAATTGTTTATATCTATTGTTTCATTATACTATATGAGTATGGAGAATAACTATAATATCGAGCTCATTATATAAATTTATTTATTACCAATGTATATGAAATGTGTTTAATTAATTAATAGTCTTTTATCTTAGTTTCTTAGTAATGAAGTAACCTAAAATTTGGTGATGGAGAAGAAGAAAAATATCGAAATTATTTACATCTATTATACCATAATACAATATGAATATGGCGAATAAACATACTATAGATCCTCATTATATGATTTGAATTATTACAAATGTATATTAAATATGTGTCATTAATTAATAGTCTTTTAACTTAGTTTCTTATTGAAGAAGTAACCTAAAATTTGGAGACGCTGTAGAAGAAAAATATTGAAATTGTTTACATCTATTATAACATATGAGTATGGTTAATAAATATACTATCGAGCCTAATTATATAATTTGAGTTATTACTAATGTATATGAAATATGTGTCATTAATTAATAGTCTTTTAACTTAGTTTCTTAGTAATTAAGTAACCTAAAATTTGGTGACGGAGAAGAAGAAAAATATTGAAATTTGTTTACATCTATTATACCATTATACCATGTGAGTATGGTGAAAAAATATACTATCGAGCCTCATTATATAATTTGAATTATTACCAATTTATATGAAATATTTATCATTATTTAATAGTCTTTTAACTTAGTTTCTTAGTGATGAAGTAACCTAAAATCAAGTGACGGAGAAGAAGAAAAATATTGAAATTGTTTACATCTATTATACCATTATACTATATGAGTATGGAGAATAACTATAATATCGAGTCTCGTTATATAATTTTAATTATTACAAATGTATATGAAATATGTGTCATTAATTAATAGTCTTTTTTAACTTAGTTTCTTAGTGATGAAGTAACCTAAAATATGGTGATGGGAAAGAAGAAAAATATCAAAATTATTTACATCTATTATACCATAATAAAATATTAATGTGGTGAATAAATATACTCTCGAGCCTCATTATATAATTTGAATTAATATCAATGTATATGAAATATATTTCATTAATTAATACTCTTTTAACGTAGATTCTTAGTGATGAAGTGACCTAAAATTTGGTGACGGAGTAGAAGAAATATATTGAAATTCTTTACATCTATTATACCATTATACCAGATGAGTACTGTGAATAAATATACTATCAAGACACATTATATAATTTGAATTATTATCAATGTATATGAAATATGTGTCATTAATTAATAGTTTTTTAACGTAGTTTCTTAGTGATGAAGTAACCAAAAATTTGGTGACGGAGTAGAATAAAAATATTGAAATTGTTTATATCTATTATACCATTATACCAGATGAGTACGGTGAATAAATATTCTATCAAGACACATTATATAATTTGAATTATTATCAATGTATATGAAATATGTGTCATTAATTAATAGTTTTTTAACGTAGTTTCTTAGTGATGAAGTAACCAAAAATTTGGTGACGGAGTAGAATAAAAATATTGAAATTGTTTATATCTATTATACCATTATACCAGATGAGTACGGTGAATAAATATTCTATCAAGACACATTATATAATTTTAGTTATTACGAATGTATATGAAATATGTGCCATTAATTAATAGTCTTTTAACTTAGTTTCTTAGTGATGAAGTAACCTAAAATTTGGTGATGGCGAAGAAGAAAAATATCGAAATTATTTACATCTTTTATACCATAATAAAATATGAATGTGGCGAATAAATATACTATCGAGCCTCATTATATAATTTGAATTAATATCAATGTATATGAAATATATTTCATTAATTAATAGTCTTTTAACGTAGTTTCTTAGTGATAAAGTAACCTAAAATTTGGTGACGGAGTAGAAGAAAAATATTGAAATTGTTTATATCTATTATACCATTATACCAGATGAGTACGGTGAATAAATATACTATCAAGACACATTATATAATTTGAATTATTACCAATGTATATGAAATATGTGTCATTAATTAATAATCTTTTAACTTAGTTTCTTAGTGATGAAGTAACCTAAAATTTGGTGACGGAGAAGAAGAAAAGTATTGAAATTGTTTATATCTATTGTTTCATTATACTATATGAGTATGGAGAATAACTATAATATCGAGCTCATTATATAAATTAATTTATTACCAATGTATATGAAATGTGTTTAATTAATTAATAGTCTTTTATCTTAGTTTCTTAGTAATGAAGTAACCTAAAATTTGGTGATGGAGAAGAAGAAAAATATCGAAATTATTTACATCTATTATACCATAATACAATATGAATATGGCGAATAAACATACTATAGATCCTCGTTATATGATTTGAATTATTACAAATGTATATTAAATATGTGTCATTAATTAATAGTCTTTTAACTTAGTTTCTTATTGAATAAGTAACCTAAAATTTGGTGACGGAGTAGAAGAAAAATATTGAAATTGTTTACATCTATTATAACATAAGAGTATGGTGAATAAATAAACTATAGATCCTAATTATTACTAATGGAGAAGAAGAAAAATATTAAAATTATTTACATCTATAATACCATTATACTATATGAGTATGGCGAATAACTATAATATCGAGTCTCATTATATAATTTTAGTTATTACCAATGTATATGAAATATGTGTCATTAATTAATAGTCTTTTATCTTAGTTTCTTAGTGAAGAAGTAACCTAAAATTTGGTGACGGAAAAGAAAAAAAAATTGACATTGTTTACATCTATTATAACATTATACCATGTGAGTTTGGTGAAAAAATATACTATCAAGCCTCATTATATAATTTGAATTATTACCAATTTATATAAAATATGTATCATTATTTAATAGTCTTTTAACTTAGTTTCTTAGTGATGAAGTAACCTAAAATTAGGTGAAAGAGAAGAAGAAAAATATTGAAATTGTTTACATCTATTATACCATTATACTATAAGAGTGTGGAGAATAACTATAATTCGAGTCTCATTATATAATTTTAATTATTATCAATGTATATGAAATATGTGTCATTAATTAATAATCTTTTAACTTAGTTTCTTAGTGATGAAGTAACCTAAAATTTGGTGATGGGGAACAAGAAAAATATCAAAATTATTTACATCTATTATACCATAATAAAAATCTGAATGTGGTGAATAAATATACTATCGAGCCTCATTATATAATTTGAATTATTATCAATGTATATGAAATATATGTCATTAATTAATAGTCTTTTAACGTAGTTTCTTAGTGATAAAGTAACCTAAAATTTGGTGATGGAGAAGAAGAAAAATATTAAAATTATTTACATCTATTATACCATTATACTATATGAGTATGGCGAATAACTATAATATCGAGACACATTATATAATTTTAGTTATTACCAATGTATATGAAATATATTTCATTAATTAATAGTCTTTTAACATAGTTTCTTAGTGATGAAGTAACCTAAAATTTGGTGACGGAATAGAAGAAAAATATTGAAATTGTTTACATCTATTATACCATTATACCAGATGAGTACGGTGAATAAATATACTATCAAGACACATTATATAGTTTGAATTATTAACAATGTATATGAAATATGTGTCATTAATTAATAGTCTTTTAACTTAGTTTCTTAGTGATGAAGTAACCTAAAATTTGGTGACGGAGAAGAAGAAAAGTATTGAAATTGTTTACATCTATTATATCATTATACTATATGAGTATGGCTAATAACTATAATATCGAGCTCGATATATAAATTTATTTATTACTAATGTATATGAAATTAGTGTAATTAATTAATAGTCTTTTATCTTAGTTTCTTAGTGATGAAGTAACCAAAAATTTGGTGATGGAGAAGAAGAAAAATATCGATATTATTTACATCTATTATACCATAATACAATATGAATATGGCGAATAAACATACTATAGATCCTCATTATAAAATTTGAATTATTACTAATGTATATGAAATATGTGTCATTAATTAATATTCTTTTAACTTAGTTTCTTATTGAAGAAGTAACCTATGATTTGGTGACGGAGTAGAAGAAAAATATTGAAATTGTTTACATCTATTATAACAAAAGAGTATGGTGAATAAATATACTATAGAGCCTAATTATATAATTTTAATTATTACTAATGTATAAGAAATATGTGTCATTAATTAATAGTCTTTTAACTTAGTTTCTTAGTAATAAAGTAACCTAAAATTTGGTGACGGAGAAGAAGAAAAATATTAAAATTATTTACATCTTTAATACAATTATACTATATGAGAATGGTGAATAACTATAAAATCGAGTCTCATTATATAATTTTAGTTATTACCAATGTATATGAAGTATGTGTCATTAATTAATAGTCTTTTATCTTAGTTTCTTAGTGATGAAGTAACCTAAAATTTGGTGATGCGGAACAAGAAAAATATCGAAATAATTTACATCTATTATACCATATACAATATAAATATGGTGAATAAACATACTATAGATTCTCATTATATAATTTTAATTATTAACAATGTATATGAAATATGTGTCATTAATTAATAGTCTTTTAACTTAGTTTCTTAGTGAACAAGTAACCTAAAATTTGGTGACGGAAAAGAAGAAAAATATTGAAATTGTTTACATCTATTATAACATTATACCATGTGAGTATGGTGAAAAAATATACTATCGAGCCTCATTGTATAATTTTAATTATTACCAATTTATATAAAATATGTATCATTATTTAATATTCTTTTAACTTAGTTTCTTAGTGATGAAGTGACCTAAAATCAGTTGACAGAGAAGAAGAAAAAATATTGAAATTGTTTACATCTATTATACCATTATACTATAAGAGTGTTGAGAATAACTATAATATCGAGTCTCATTATATAATTTTAATTATTACCAATGCATATGAAATATGTGTCATTAATTAATAGTCTTTTAACTTAGTTTCTTAGTGATGAAGTAACCTAAAATTTGGTGATGGGGAAGAAGAAAAATATCAAAATTATTTACATCTATTATACCATAATAAAAATATGAATGTGGTGAATAAATATACTATCGAGCCTCATTATATAATTTGAATTATTATCAATGTATATGAAATATATGTCATTAATTAATAGTCTTTTAACGTAGTTTCTTAGTGATGAAGTAACCTAAAATTTGGTGATGGAGAAGAAGAAAAATATTAAAATTATTTACATCTATTATACCATTATACTATATGAGTATGGCGAATAACTATAATATCGAGACACATTATATAATTTTAGTTATTACCAATGTATATGAAATATATTTCATTAACTAATAGTCTTTTAACGTAGTTTCTTAGTGATGAAGTAACCTAAAATTTGGTGACGGAGTAGAAGAAAAATATTGAAATTGTTTACATCTATTATACCATTATACCAGATGTGTACGGTGAATAAATATACTATCAAGACACATTATATAAATTGAATTATTACCAATGTATATGAAATATGTGTCATTAATTAATAGTCTTTTAACTTAGTTTCTTAGTGAAGAAGTAACATAAAATTTGGTGACGGAGAAGAAGAAAAGTATTGAAATTGTTTAAATCTATTATATCATTATACTATATGAGTTTGGCGAATAACTATAATATCGAGCTCTTTATATAAATTTATTTATTACCAATGTATATGAAATGTGTGTAATTAATTAATAGTCTTTTATCTTAGTTTCTTAGTGATGAAGTAACCAAAAATTTGGTGATGGAGAAGAAGAAAAATATCGATATTATTTACATCTATTATACCATAATACAATATGAATATGGCGAATAAACATACTATAGATCCTCATTATATAATTTGAATTATTACTAATGTATATGAAATATGTGTCATTAATTAATAGTCTTTTAACTTAGTTTCTTATTGAAGAAGTAACCTAAGATTTGGTGACAGAGTAGAAGAAAAATATTGAAATTGTTTACATCTATTATAACATAAGAGTATGGTGAATAAATATACTATAGATCCTAATTATTACTAATGTATATGAAATATATGTCATTAATTAATAGTCTTTTAACGTAGTTTCTTAGTGATGAAGTAACCTAAAATTTGGTGATGGAGAAGAAGAAAAATATTAAAATGATTTACATCTATTATACCATTATACTATATGAGTAAGGCGAATAACTATAATATCGAGACACATTATATAATTTTAGTTATTACCAATGTATATGAAATATGTGTCATTAATTAATAGTCTTTTATCTTAGTTTCTTACTGATGAAGTAACCTAAAATTTGGTGATGTGGAACAAGAAAAATATCAAAATTATTTACATCTATTATACCATAATAAAAATATGAATGTGGTGAATAAATATACTATCGAGCCTCATTATATAATTTGAATTATTATCAATGTATATGAAATATATGTCATTAATTAATAGTCTTTTAACGTAGTTTCTTAGTGATGAAGTAACCTAAAATTTGGTGATGGAGAAGAAGAAAAAATATTAAAATGATTTACATCTATTATACCATTATACTATATGAGTAAGGCGAATAACTATAATATCGAGACACATTATATAATTTTAGTTATTACCAATGTATATGAAATATATTTCATTAATTAATAGTCTTTTAACGTAGTTTCTTAGTGATGAAGTAACCTAAAATTTGATGACGGAGTAGAAGAAAAATATTGAAATTGTTTACATCTATTATACCATTATACCAGATGTGTACGGTGAATAAATATACTATCAAGACACATTATATAATTTGAATTATTACCAATGTATATGAAATATGTTTCATTAATTATTAGTCTTTTAACTTAGTTTCTTATTGAAGAAGTAACCTAAAATTTGGTGACGGAGTAGAAGAAAAATATTGAAATTGTTTACATATATTGTAACATAAGAGTATGGTGAATAAATATACTATGATTCTCATTATATAATTTGAATTATTACCAATGTATATGAAATATGTATCATTATTTAATATTATTTTAACTTAGTTTCTTAGTGATGAAGTAACCTAAAATCAAGTGATGGAGAAGAAGAAAAATATTGAAATTGTTTACATCTATTATACCGTTATACTATATGAGTATGGAGAATAACTTTAATATCGAGTCTCGTTATATAATTTTAATTATTACCAATGTATAGGAAATATGTTTCCATTAATTAATAGTCTTTTAACTTAGTTTCTTAGTGATGAAGTAACCTAAAATTTGGTGATGGGGAAGAAGAAAAATATCGAAATTATTTACATCTATTATACCATAATAAAATATGAATGTGGTGAATAAATATACTATCGAGCCTCATTATATAATTTGAATTAATATCCATGTATATGAAATATATTTCATTAATTAATAGTCTTTTAACGTAGTTTCTTAGTGATGAAGTAACCTAAAATTTGGTGACGGAGTAGAAGAAAAATATTGAATTTGTTTATATCTATTTATACCATTATACCATATGAGTACGGCGAATAAATATTCTATCAAGACACATTATATAATTTGAATTATTACCAATGTATATGAAATATGTGTCATTAATTAATAGTCTTTTAACTTAGTTTCTTATTGATAAAGTGACCTAAAATTTGGTGACGGAGAAGAAGAAAAGTATTGAAATTATTTACATCTATTATATCATTATACTATATGAGTATGGCGAATAACTATAATATCGAGCTCGTTATATTAATTTATTTATTACCAATGTATATGAAATATGTGTAATTAATGAATAGTCTTTTATCTTAGTTTCTTAGTGATGAAGTAACCTAAAATTTGGTGATGGAGAAGAAGAAAAATATCGAAATTATTTATATCTATTATACCATAATACAATATGAATATGGCAAATAAACATACTATAGATCCTCATAATATAATTTGAATTATTACCAATGTATATGAAATATGTGTCATTAATTAATAGTCTTTTAACTTAGTTTCTTATTGTAGAAGTAACCTAAAATTTGGTGACGGAGTAGAAGAAAAATATTGAAATTGTTTACATCAATTATAACATATGAGTATGGTGAATAAATATACTATCCAGCCTAATTATATAATTTGAATTATTACTAATATATATGAAATATGTGTCATTAATTAATAGTCTTTTAACTTAGTTTCTTAATAATGAAGTAACCTAAAATTTGGTGACGGAGAAGAAGAAAAATATTAAAATTATTAACATCTAATATACCATTATACTATTTGAGTATGGCGAATAACTATAATATCGAGTCTCATTATATAATTTTAGTTATTACCAATGTATATGAAATATGTGTCATTAATTAATAGTCTTTTATCTTAGTTTCTTAGTGATGAAGTAACCTAAAATTTGGTGATGCGGAACAAGAAAAATATCGAAATTATTTACATCTATTATACCATATACAATATAAATATGGTGAATAAACATACTATAGATTCTCATTATATAATTTGAATTATTACCAATGTATATGAAATATGTGTCATTAATCAATAGTCTTTTAATTTAGTTTCTTAGTGAAGAAGTAACCTAAAACTTGGTGAAGGAAAAGAAGAAAAATATTGAAATTTGTTTACATCTATTATATCATTATACCATGTGAGTATGGTGAAAAAATATACTATCGAGACTCATTATATATTTTGAATTAATACCAATTTATATGAAATATGTATCATTATTTAATAGTCTTTTAACTTAGCTTCTTAGTGATGAAGTAACCTAAAATCAAGTGACGGAGAAGAAGAAAAATATTGAAAATGTTTACATCTATTATACCATTATACTATATGAGTATGGAGAATAACTATAATATCGAGTCTCGTTATATAATTTTAATTATTACCAATGTATATGAAATATGTGCCATTAATTAATAGTCTTTTAACTTAGTTTCTTTGTGATGAAGTAACCTAAAATTTGGTGATGGGGAAGAAGAAAAATATCGAAATTATTTACATCTATTATACCATAATAAAATATGAATGTGGTGAATAAATATACTATCGAGCCTCATTATATAATTTGAATTAATATCCATGTATATGAAATATATTTCATTAATTAATAGTCTTTTAACGTAGTTTCTTAGTGATGAAGTAACCTAAAATTTGGTGACGGAGTAGAAGAAAAATATTGAATTTGTTTATATCTATTATACCATTATACCAGATGAGTACGGCGAATAACTATAATATCCAGCTCATTATATAAATTTATTTATTACCAATGTATATGAAATGTGTGTAATTAATTAATAGTCTTTTATCTTAGTTTCTTAGTGATGAAGTAACCTAAAATTTGGTGATGGAGAAGAAGAAAAATATCGAAATTATTTACATCTATTATACCATAATACAATATGAATATGGCGAATAAACATACTATAGATCCTCATTATATAATTTGAATTATTACCAATGTATATGAAATATGTGTCATTAATTAATAGTCTTTTAACTTAGTTTCTTATTGAAGAAGTAACCTAAAATTTGGTGACGGAGTAGAAGAAAAATATTGAAATTGTTTACATCTATTATAACATATGAGTATGGTGAATAAATATACTATCGAGCCTAATTATATAATTTGAATTATTACTAATGTATATGAAAAATGTGTCATTAATTAATAGTCTTTTAACTTAGTTTCTTAGTAATGAACTAACCTAAAATTTGGTGACGGAGAAAAAGAAAAATATTAAAATTATTTACTTATATTATACCATTATACTACATGAGTATGGCGAATAACTATAATATCGAGTCTCATTATATAATTTTAGTTATTACCAATGTATATGAAATATGTGTCATTAATTAATAGTCTTTTATCTTAGTTTCTTACTGATGAAGTAACCTAAAATTTGGTGATGTGGAACAAGAAAAATATCGAAATTATTTACATCTATTATATCATATACAATATAATTATGGTGAATAAACAAACTATAGATTCTCATAATATAATTTGACTTATTACCAATGTATATGAAATATGTGTCATTAATTAATGGTCTTTTAACTTAGTTTCTTAGTGAAGAAGTAACCTAAAATTTGGTGACGGAAAAGAAGAAAAATATTGAAATTTGTTTACATCTATTATATCATTATACCATGTGAGTATGGTGAAAAAATATACTATCGAGCCTCATTATATAATTTGAATTATTACCAATTGATATGAAATATTTATCATTATTTAATAGTCTTTTAACTTAGTTTCTTAGTGATGAAGTAACCTAAAATCAAGTGACGGAGAAGAAGAAAAATATTGAAATTGTTTACATCTATTATACCATTATACTATATGAGTATGGAGAATAACTATAATATCGAGTCTCGTTATATAATTTTAATTATTACAAATGTATATGAAATATGTGTCATTAATTAATAGTCTTTTTTAACTTAGTTTCTTAGTGATGAAGTAACCTAAAATTTGGTGATGGGAAAGAAGAAAAATATTGAAATTATTTACATCTATTATACCATAATAAAATATGAATATGGTGAATAAATATACTCTCGAGCCTCATTATATAATTTGAATTAATATCAATGTATATGAAATATATTTCATTAATTAATAGTCTTTTAACATAGTTTCTTAGTGATGAATTAACCTAAAATTTGGTGACGGAGTAGAAGAAAAATATTGAAATTGTTTATATCTATTATACCATTATACCAGATGAGTACAGTGAATAAATATTCTATCAAGACACATTATATAATTTGAATTATTACCAATGTATATGAAATATGTGTCATTAATTAATAGTCTTTTAACTTAGTTTCTTAGTGATGAAGTAACCTAAAATTTGGTGACGGAGAAGAAGAAAAGTATTGAAATTGTTTACATCTATTATATCATTATACTATATGAGTATGGCGAATAACTATAATATCGAGCTCATTATATAAATTTATTTATTACCAATGTATATGAAACGTGTGTAATTAATTAATAGTCTTTTATTTTAGTTTCTTAGTGATGAAGTAACCTAAAATTTGGTGATGGAGAAGAAGAAAAATATCGAAATTATTTACACCTATTATACCATAATACAATATGAATATGGCGAATAAACATACTATAGATCCTCATTATATAATTGAATTATTACCAATGTATATGAAATATGTTTCATTAATTAATAGTCTTTTAACTTAGTTTCTTATTGAAGCAGTAACCTAAAATTTGGTGACGGAGTAGAAAAAAAATATTGAAATTGTTTACATCTATTATAACATATGAGTATGGTGAATAAATATACTATCGAGCCTAATTATATAATTTGAATTATTACTAATGTATATGAAAAATGTGTCATTAATTAATAGTCTATTAACTTAGTTTCTTAGTAATGAAGTAACCTAAAATTTGGTGACGGAGAAAAAGAAAAATATTAAAATTATTTACTTATATTATACCATTATACTACATGAGTATGGCGAATAACTATAATATCGAGTCTCATTATATAATTTTAGTTATTACCAATGTATATGAAATATGTGTCATTAATTAATAGTCTTTTATCTTAGTTTCTTACTGATGAAGTAACCTAAAATTTGGTGATTTGGAACAAGAAAAATATCGAAATTATTTAAATCTATTATATCATATAGAATATAAATATGGTGAATAAACATACTATAGATTCTCATTATATAATTTGAATTATAACCAATGTAAATGAAATATGTGTCATTAATTAATAGTCTTTTAACTTAGTTTCTTAGTGAAGAAGTAACCTAAAATTTGGTGGCGGAAAAGAAGAAAAATATTGAAATTTGTTTTCATCTATTATATCATTATACCATGTGAGTATGGTGAAAAAATATACTATCGAGCCTCATTATATAATTTGAATTATTACCAATTGATATGAAATATTTATCATTATTTAATAGTCTTTTAACTTAGTTTCTTAGTGATAAAGTAACCTAAAATCAAGTGACGGAGAAGAAGAAAAATATTGAAATTGTTTACATCTATTATACCATTATACTATATGAGTATGGAGAATAACTATAATATCGAGTCTCGTTATATAGTTCTAATTATTACAAATGTATATGAAATATGTGTCATTAATTAATAGTCTTTTTTAACTTAGTTTCTTAGTGATGAAGTAACCTAAAATTTGGTGATGGGAAAGAAGAAAAATATCGAAATTATTTACATCTATTATACCATAATAAAATATGAATATGGTGAATAAATATACTCTCGAGCCTCATTATATAATTTGAATTTATATGAAATATATTTCATTAATTAATAGTCTTTTAACGTACTTTCTTAGTGATGAAGTAACCTAAAATTTGGTGACGGAGTAGAAGAAAAATATTGAAATTCTTTACATCTATTATACCATTATACCAGATGAGTACGGTGAATAAATATACTATCAAGACACATTATATAATTTGAATTATTACCAATGTATATGAAATATGTGTCATTAATTAATAGTCTTTTAACTTAGTTTCTTAGTGATGAAGTAACCTAAAATTTGGTGACGGAGAAGAAGAAAAGTATTGAAATTGTTTACATCTATTATATCATTATACTATATGAGTATGGCGAATAACTATAATATCGAGCTCATTATATAAATTTATTTATTACCAATGTATATGAAATGTGTGTAATTAATTAATAGTCTTTTATCTTAGTTTCTTAGTGATGAAGTAACCTAAAATTTGGTGATGGAGAAGAAGAAAAATATCGAAATTATTTACACCTATTATACCATAATACAATATGAATATGGCGAATAAACATACTATAGATTCTCATTATATAATTGAATTATTACCAATGTATATGAAATATGTGTCATTAATTAATAGTCTTTTAACTTAGTTTCTTATTGAAGAAGTAACCTAAAATTTGGTGACGGAGTAGAAAAAAAATATATTGAAATTGTTTACATCTATTATAACATATGAGTATGGTGAATAAATATACTATCGAGCCTAATTATATAATTTGAATTATTACTAATGTATATGAAAAATGTGTCATTAATTAATAGTCTTTTAACTTAGTTTCTTAGTAATGAAGTAACCTAAAATTTGGTGACGGAGAAAAAGAAAAATATTAAAATTATTTACTTATATTATACCATTATACTACATGAGTATGGCGAATAACTATAATATCGAGTCTCATTATATAATTTTAGTTATTACCAATGTATATGAAATATGTGTCATTAATTAATAGTCTTTTATCTTAGTTTCTTACTGATGAAGTAACCTAAAATTTGGTGATGTGGAACAAGAAAAATATCGAAATTATTTACATCTATTATATCATATACAATATAATTATGGTGAATAAACAAACTATAGATTCTCATAATATAGTTTGACTTATTAGCAATGTATATGAAATATGTGTCATTAATTAATGGTCTTTTAACTTAGTTTCTTAGTGAAGAAGTAACCTAAAATTTTATGACGGAAAAGAAGAAAAATATTGAAATTTGTTTACATCTATTATATCATTATACCATGTGAGTATGGTGAAAAAATATACTATCGAGCCTCATTATATAATTTGAATTATTACCAATTGATATGAAATATTTATCATTATTTAATAGTCTTTTAACTTAGTTTTCTTAGTGATGAAGTAACCTAAAATCAAGTGACGGAGAAGAAGAAAAATATTGAAATTGTTTACATCTATTATACCATTATACTATATGAGTATGGAGAATAACTATAATATCGAGTCTCGTTATATAATTTTAATTATTACAAATGTATATGAAATATGTGTCATTAATTAATAGTCTTTTTTAACTTAGTTTCTTAGTGATGAAGTAACCTAAAATTTGGTGATGGGAAAGAAGAAAAATATTGAAATTATTTACATCTATTATACCATAATAAAATATGAATATGGTGAATAAATATACTCTCGAGCCTCATTATATAATTTGAATTAATATCAATGTATATGAAATATATTTCATTAATTAATAGTCTTTTAACATAGTTTCTTAGTGATGAATTAACCTAAAATTTGGTGACGGAGTAGAAGAAAAATATTGAAATTGTTTATATCTATTAATACCATTATACCAGATGAGTACAGTGAATAAATATTCTATCAAGACACATTATATAATTTGAATTATTACCAATGTATATGAAATATGTGTCATTAATTAATAGTCTTTTAACTTAGTTTCTTAGTGATGAAGTAACCTAAAATTTGGTGACGGAGAAGAAGAAAAGTATTGAAATTGTTTACATCTATTATATCATTATACTATATGAGTATGGCGAATAACTATAATATCGAGCTCATTATATAAATTTATTTATTACCAATGTATATGAAACGTGTGTAATTAATTAATAGTCTTTTATTTTAGTTTCTTAGTGATGAAGTAACCTAAAATTTGGTGATGGAGAAGAAGAAAAATATCGAAATTATTTACACCTATTATACCATAATACAATATGAATATGGCGAATAAACATACTATAGATCCTCATTATATAATTGAATTATTACCAATGTATATGAAATATGTTTCATTAATTAATAGTCTTTTAACTTAGTTTCTTATTGAAGCAGTAACCTAAAATTTGGTGACGGAGTAGAAAAAAAATATTGAAATTGTTTACATCTATTATAACATATGAGTATGGTGAATAAATATACTATCGAGCCTAATTATATAATTTGAATTATTACTAATGTATATGAAAAATGTGTCATTAATTAATAGTCTATTAACTTAGTTTCTTAGTAATGAAGTAACCTAAAATTTGGTGACGGAGAAAAAGAAAAATATTAAAATTATTTACTTATATTATACCATTATACTACATGAGTATGGCGAATAACTATAATATCGAGTCTCATTATATAATTTTAGTTATTACCAATGTATATGAAATATGTGTCATTAATTAATAGTCTTTTATCTTAGTTTCTTACTGATGAAGTAACCTAAAATTTGGTGATTTGGAACAAGAAAAATATCGAAATTATTTAAATCTATTATATCATATAGAATATAAATATGGTGAATAAACATACTATAGATTCTCATTATATAATTTGAATTATAACCAATGTAAATGAAATATGTGTCATTAATTAATAGTCTTTTAACTTAGTTTCTTAGTGAAGAAGTAACCTAAAATTTGGTGGCGGAAAAGAAGAAAAATATTGAAATTTGTTTTCATCTATTATATCATTATACCATGTGAGTATGGTGAAAAAATATACTATCGAGCCTCATTATATAATTTGAATTATTACCAATTGATATGGAATATTTATCATTATTTAATAGTCTTTTAACTTAGTTTCTTAGTGATAAAGTAACCTAAAATCAAGTGACGGAGAAGAAGAAAAATATTGAAATTGTTTACATCTATTATACCATTATACTATATGAGTATGGAGAATAACTATAATATCGAGTCTCGTTATATAGTTCTAATTATTACAAATGTATATGAAATATGTGTCATTAATTAATAGTCTTTTTTAACTTAGTTTCTTAGTGATGAAGTAACCTAAAATTTGGTGATGGGAAAGAAGAAAAATATCGAAATTATTTACATCTATTATACCATAATAAAATATGAATATGGTGAATAAATATACTCTCGAGCCTCATTATATAATTTGAATTTATATGAAATATATTTCATTAATTAATAGTCTTTTAACGTACTTTCTTAGTGATGAAGTAACCTAAAATTTGGTGACGGAGTAGAAGAAAAATATTGAAATTCTTTACATCTATTATACCATTATACCAGATGAGTACGGTGAATAAATATACTATCAAGACACATTATATAATTTGAATTATTACCAATGTATATGAAATATGTGTCATTAATTAATAGTCTTTTAACTTAGTTTCTTAGTGATGAAGTAACCTAAAATTTGGTGACGGAGAAGAAGAAAAGTATTGAAATTGTTTACATCTATTATATCATTATACTATATGAGTATGGCGAATAACTATAATATCGAGCTCATTATATAAATTTATTTATTACCAATGTATATGAAATGTGTGTAATTAATTAATAGTCTTTTATCTTAGTTTCTTAGTGATGAAGTAACCTAAAATTTGGTGATGGAGAAGAAGAAAAATATCGAAATTATTTACACCTATTATACCATAATACAATATGAATATGGCGAATAAACATACTATAGATTCTCATTATATAATTGAATTATTACCAATGTATATGAAATATGTGTCATTAATTAATAGTCTTTTAACTTAGTTTTCTTATTGAAGAAGTAACCTAAAATTTGGTGACGGAGTAGAAAAAAATATATTGAAATTGTTTACATCTATTATAACATATGAGTATGGTGAATAAATATACTATCGAGCCTAATTATATAATTTGAATTATTACTAATGTATATGAAAAATGTGTCATTAATTAATAGTCTTTTAACTTAGTTTCTTAGTAATGAAGTAACCTAAAATTTGGTGACGGAGAAAAAGAAAAATATTAAAATTATTTACTTATATTATACCATTATACTACATGAGTATGGCGAATAACTATAATATCGAGTCTCATTATATAATTTTAGTTATTACCAATGTATATGAAATATGTGTCATTAATTAATAGTCTTTTATCTTAGTTTCTTACTGATGAAGTAACCTAAAATTTGGTGATGTGGAACAAGAAAAATATCGAAATTATTTACATCTATTATATCATATACAATATAATTATGGTGAATAAACAAACTATAGATTCTCATAATATAGTTTGACTTATTAGCAATGTATATGAAATATGTGTCATTAATTAATGGTCTTTTAACTTAGTTTCTTAGTGAAGAAGTAACCTAAAATTTTATGACGGAAAAGAAGAAAAATATTGAAATTTGTTTTACATCTATTATATCATTATACCATGTGAGTATGGTGAAAAAATATACTATCGAGCCTCATTATATAATTTGAATTATTACCAATTGATATGAAATATTTATCATTATTTAATAGTCTTTTAACTTAGTTTCTTAGTGATGAAGTAACCTAAAATCAAGTGACGGAGAAGAAGAAAAATATTGAAATTGTTTACATCTATTATACCATTATACTATATGAGTATGGAGAATAACTATAATATCGAGTCTCGTTATATAATTTTAATTATTACAAATGTATATGAAATATGTGTCATTAATTAATAGTCTTTTTTAACTTAGTTTCTTAGTGATGAAGTAACCTAAAATTTGGTGATGGGAAAGAAGAAAAATATTGAAATTATTTACATCTATTATACCATAATAAAATATGAATATGGTGAATAAATATACTCTCGAGCCTCATTATATAATTTGAATTAATATCAATGTATATGAAATATATTTCATTAATTAATAGTCTTTTAACATAGTTTCTTAGTGATGAATTAACCTAAAATTTGGTGACGGAGTAGAAGAAAAATATTGAAATTGTTTATATCTATTATACCATTATACCAGATGAGTACAGTGAATAAATATTCTATCAAGACACATTATATAATTTGAATTATTACCAATGTATATGAAATATGTGTCATTAATTAATAGTCTTTTAACTTAGTTTCTTAGTGATGAAGTAACCTAAAATTTGGTGACGGAGAAGAAGAAAAGTATTGAAATTGTTTACATCTATTATATCATTATACTATATGAGTATGGCGAATAACTATAATATCGAGCTCATTATATAAATTTATTTATTACCAATGTATATGAAACGTGTGTAATTAATTAATAGTCTTTTATTTTAGTTTCTTAGTGATGAAGTAACCTAAAATTTGGTGATGGAGAAGAAGAAAAATATCGAAATTATTTACACCTATTATACCATAATACAATATGAATATGGCGAATAAACATACTATAGATCCTCATTATATAATTGAATTATTACCAATGTATATGAAATATGTTTCATTAATTAATAGTCTTTTAACTTAGTTTCTTATTGAAGCAGTAACCTAAAATTTGGTGACGGAGTAGAAAAAAAATATTGAAATTGTTTACATCTATTATAACATATGAGTATGGTGAATAAATATACTATCGAGCCTAATTATATAATTTGAATTATTACTAATGTATATGAAAAAATGTGTCATTAATTAATAGTCTATTAACTTAGTTTCTTAGTAATGAAGTAACCTAAAATTTGGTGACGGAGGAAAAAGAAAAATATTAAAATTATTTACTTATATTATACCATTATACTACATGAGTATGGCGAATAACTATAATATCGAGTCTCATTATATAATTTTAGTTATTACCAATGTATATGAAATATGTGTCATTAATTAATAGTCTTTTATCTTAGTTTCTTACTGATGAAGTAACCTAAAATTTGGTGATTTGGAACAAGAAAAATATCGAAATTATTTAAATCTATTATATCATATAGAATATAAATATGGTGAATAAACATACTATAGATTCTCATTATATAATTTGAATTATAACCAATGTAAATGAAATATGTGTCATTAATTAATAGTCTTTTAACTTAGTTTCTTAGTGAAGAAGTAACCTAAAATTTGGTGGCGGAAAAGAAGAAAAATATTGAAATTTGTTTTCATCTATTATATCATTATACCATGTGAGTATGGTGAAAAAATATACTATCGAGCCTCATTATATAATTTGAATTATTACCAATTGATATGAAATATTTATCATTATTTAATAGTCTTTTAACTTAGTTTCTTAGTGATAAAGTAACCTAAAATCAAGTGACGGAGAAGAAGAAAAATATTGAAATTGTTTACATCTATTATACCATTATACTATATGAGTATGGAGAATAACTATAATATCGAGTCTCGTTATATAGTTCTAATTATTACAAATGTATATGAAATATGTGTCATTAATTAATAGTCTTTTTTAACTTAGTTTCTTAGTGATGAAGTAACCTAAAATTTGGTGATGGGAAAGAAGAAAAATATCGAAATTATTTACATCTATTATACCATAATAAAATATGAATATGGTGAATAAATATACTCTCGAGCCTCATTATATAATTTGAATTTATATGAAATATATTTCATTAATTAATAGTCTTTTAATGTACTTTCTTAGTGATGAAGTAACCTAAAATTTGGTGACGGAGTAGAAGAAAAATATTGAAATTCTTTACATCTATTATACCATTATACCAGATGAGTACGGTGAATAAATATACTATCAAGACACATTATATAATTTGAATTATTACCAATGTATATGAAATATGTGTCATTAATTAATAGTCTTTTAACTTAGTTTCTTAGTGATGAAGTAACCTAAAATTTGGTGACGGAGAAGAAGAAAGGTATTGAAATTGTTTACATCTATTATATCATTATACTATATGAGTATGGCGAATAACTATAATATCGAGCTCATTATATAAATTTATTTATTACCAATGTATATGAAATGTGTGTAATTAATTAATAGTCTTTTATCTTAGTTTCTTAGTGATGAAGTAACCTAAAATTTGGTGATGGAGAAGAAGAAAAATATCGAAATTATTTACACCTATTATACCATAATACAATATGAATATGGCGAATAAACATACTATAGATCCTCATTATATAATTGAATTATTACCAATGTATATGAAATATGTGTCATTAATTAATAGTCTTTTAACTTAGTTTCTTATTGAAGAAGTAACCTAAAATTTGGTGACGGAGTAGAAAAAAATATATTGAAATTGTTTACATCTATTATAACATATGAGTATGGTGAATAAATATACTATCGAGCCTAATTATATAATTTGAATTATTACTAATGTATATGAAAAATGTGTCATTAATTAATAGTCTTTTAACTTAGTTTCTTAGTAATGAAGTAACCTAAAATTTGGTGACGGAGAAAAAGAAAAATATTAAAATTATTTACTTATATTATACCATTATACTACATGAGTATGGCGAATAACTATAATATCGAGTCTCATTATATAATTTTAGTTATTACCAATGTATATGAAATATGTGTCATTAATTAATAGTCTTTTATCTTAGTTTCTTACTGATGAAGTAACCTAAAATTTGGTGATGTGGAACAAGAAAAATATCGAAATTATTTAAATCTATTATATCATATAGAATATAAATATGGTGAATAAACATACTATAGATTCTCATTATATAATTTGAATTATAACCAATGTATATGAAATATGTGTCATTAATTAATAGTCTTTTAACTTAGTTTCTTAGTGAAGAAGTAACCTAAAATTTGGTGACGGGAAAAGAAGAAAAATATTGAAATTTGTTTTCATCTATTATATCATTATACCATGTGAGTATGGTGAAAAAATATACTATCGAGCCTCATTATATAATTTGAATTATTACCAATAGATATGAAATATTTATCATTATTTAAAAGTCTTTTAACTTAGTTTCTTAGTGATGAAGAAACCTAAAATCAAGTGACGGAGAAGAAGAAAAATATTGAAATTGTTTACATCTATTATACCATTATACTATATGAGTATGGAGAATAACTATAATATCGAGTCTTGTTATATAATTTTAATTATTACAAATGTATATGAAATATGTGTCATTAATTAATAGTCTTTTTTAACTTAGTATCTTAGTGATGAAGTAACCTAAAATTTGGTGATGGGAAAGAAGAAAAATATCAAACTTATTTACATCTATTATACCATAATAAAATATGAATATGGTGAATAAATATACTATCGAGCCTCATTATATAATTTGAATTAATATCAATTTATATTAAATATATTTCATTAATTAATAGTCTTTTAACGTAGTTTCTTAGTGATGAAGTAACCTAAAATTGGGTGACGGAGTAGAAGAAAAATATTGAAATTCTTTACATCTATTATACCATTATACCAGATGAGTACGGTGAATAAATATACTATCAAGACACATTATATAATTTGAATTATTACCAATGTATATGAAATATGTGTCATTAATTAATAGTCTTTTAACTTAGTTTCTTAGTGATGAAGTAACCTAAAATTTGGTGACGGAGAAGAAGAAAAGTATTGAAATTGTTTACATCTATTATATCATTATACTATATGAGTATGGCGAATAACTATAATATCGAGCTCATTATATAAATTTATTTATTACCAATGTATATGAAACGTGTGTAATTAATTAATAGTCTTTTATTTTAGTTTCTTAGTGATGAAGTAACCTAAAATTTGGTGATGGAGAAGAAGAAAAATATCGAAATTATTTACACCTATTATACCATAATACAATATGAATATGGCGAATAAACATACTATAGATCCTCATTATATAATTGAATTATTACCAATGTATATGAAATATGTTTCATTAATTAATAGTCTTTTAACTTAGTTTCTTATTGAAGCAGTAACCTAAAATTTGGTGACGGAGTAGAAAAAAAATATTGAAATTGTTTACATCTATTATAACATATGAGTATGGTGAATAAATATACTATCGAGCCTAATTATATAATTTGAATTATTACTAATGTATATGAAAAATGTGTCATTAATTAATAGTCTATTAACTTAGTTTCTTAGTAATGAAGTAACCTAAAATTTGGTGACGGAGAAAAAGAAAAATATTAAAATTATTTACTTATATTATACCATTATACTACATGAGTATGGCGAATAACTATAATATCGAGTCTCATTATATAATTTTAGTTATTACCAATGTATATGAAATATGTGTCATTAATTAATAGTCTTTTATCTTAGTTTCTTACTGATGAAGTAACCTAAAATTTGGTGATTTGGAACAAGAAAAATATCGAAATTATTTAAATCTATTATATCATATAGAATATAAATATGGTGAATAAACATACTATAGATTCTCATTATATAATTTGAATTATAACCAATGTAAATGAAATATGTGTCATTAATTAATAGTCTTTTAACTTAGTTTCTTAGTGAAGAAGTAACCTAAAATTTGGTGGCGGAAAAGAAGAAAAATATTGAAATTTGTTTTCATCTATTATATCATTATACCATGTGAGTATGGTGAAAAAATATACTATCGAGCCTCATTATATAATTTGAATTATTACCAATTGATATGAAATATTTATCATTATTTAATAGTCTTTTAACTTAGTTTCTTAGTGATAAAGTAACCTAAAATCAAGTGACGGAGAAGAAGAAAAATATTGAAATTGTTTACATCTATTATACCATTATACTATATGAGTATGGAGAATAACTATAATATCGAGTCTCGTTATATAGTTCTAATTATTACAAATGTATATGAAATATGTGTCATTAATTAATAGTCTTTTTTAACTTAGTTTCTTAGTGATGAAGTAACCTAAAATTTGGTGATGGGAAAGAAGAAAAATATCGAAATTATTTACATCTATTATACCATAATAAAATATGAATATGGTGAATAAATATACTCTCGAGCCTCATTATATAATTTGAATTTATATGAAATATATTTCATTAATTAATAGTCTTTTAACGTACTTTCTTAGTGATGAAGTAACCTAAAATTTGGTGACGGAGTAGAAGAAAAATATTGAAATTCTTTACATCTATTATACCATTATACCAGATGAGTACGGTGAATAAATATACTATCAAGACACATTATATAATTTGAATTATTACCAATGTATATGAAATATGTGTCATTAATTAATAGTCTTTTAACTTAGTTTCTTAGTGATGAAGTAACCTAAAATTTGGTGACGGAGAAGAAGAAAAGTATTGAAATTGTTTACATCTATTATATCATTATACTATATGAGTATGGCGAATAACTATAATATCGAGCTCATTATATAAATTTATTTATTACCAATGTATATGAAATGTGTGTAATTAATTAATAGTCTTTTATCTTAGTTTCTTAGTGATGAAGTAACCTAAAATTTGGTGATGGAGAAGAAGAAAAATATCGAAATTATTTACACCTATTATACCATAATACAATATGAATATGGCGAATAAACATACTATAGATTCTCATTATATAATTGAATTATTACCAATGTATATGAAATATGTGTCATTAATTAATAGTCTTTTAACTTAGTTTCTTATTGAAGAAGTAACCTAAAATTTGGTGACGGAGTAGAAAAAAATATATTGAAATTGTTTACATCTATTATAACATATGAGTATGGTGAATAAATATACTATCGAGCCTAATTATATAATTTGAATTATTACTAATGTATATGAAAAATGTGGTCATTAATTAATAGTCTTTTAACTTAGTTTCTTAGTAATGAAGTAACCTAAAATTTGGTGACGGAGAGAAAAGAAAAATATTAAAATTATTTTACTTATATTATACCATTATACTACATGAGTATGGCGAATAACTATAATATCGAGTCTCATTATATAATTTTAGTTATTACCAATGTATATGAAATATGTGTCATTAATTAATAGTCTTTTATCTTAGTTTCTTACTGATGAAGTAACCTAAAATTTGGTGATGTGGAACAAGAAAAATATCGAAATTATTTACATCTATTATATCATATACAATATAATTATGGTGAATAAACAAACTATAGATTCTCATAATATAGTTTGACTTATTAGCAATGTATATGAAATATGTGTCATTAATTAATGGTCTTTTTAACTTAGTTTCTTAGTGAAGAAGTAACCTAAAATTTTATGACGGAAAAGAAGAAAAATATTGAAATTTGTTTACATCTATTATATCATTATACCATGTGAGTATGGTGAAAAAATATACTATCGAGCCTCATTATATAATTTGAATTATTACCAATTGATATGAAATATTTATCATTATTTAATAGTCTTTTAACTTAGTTTCTTAGTGATGAAGTAACCTAAAATCAAGTGACGGAGAAGAAGAAAAATATTGAAATTGTTTACATCTATTATACCATTATACTATATGAGTATGGAGAATAACTATAATATCGAGTCTCGTTATATAATTTTAATTATTACAAATGTATATGAAATATGTGTCATTAATTAATAGTCTTTTTTAACTTAGTTTCTTAGTGATGAAGTAACCTAAAATTTGGTGATGGGAAAGAAGAAA
>CATIWC010000090.1:20000-22500 GCA_948472305.1 Vicia faba
GCGCCGGATTTTCAAGAACGGGAGCGGAGGCAAACGCGCCTTAGGAATGGAATTTCCCGATGATTTTTTGCATGGACATCTCAAATAACACATAGAAGGGATCTGCAAAGTTTCGTAGCGTTTCGATAACGTCTCGATTTATTTTGAATTTTCGTCCGAAACGCGTGTAATTGAGTTTTTTTCAAGGGGCGGAAGCAAACAAACGTCGGGCTACGGAATGAGTTCCGGTCTGGAATTTTTCATGCATTAATCTGCCACCAAATTGAGATGGCATGCCAAGTTTCATGCCATTCGGGCGATCCCTCGATATATTTCGGCTTTTCGCGTGTCGGGCCCCCGTGCGGTTTTTCCGACGGGAGCGGAGGCAAACGCGCCTTAGGGGAATAATCTCCCGATGGATTTTTGCATGCACTTCCCAAATAACACATTGAGAGTGTCCAAGGAGTTTCGTAGCGTTTCGACAAGCCCTCGGTCTACTTTCAATTTCCGACCGGAACGCGTGCGTGTGCGGTTTCTCCATGAACGGGAGCGGAGGCAAACGCGCCTTAGGGGAATAATCTCCCGATGAATTTTTGCATGGAAGTCCCAAATAACACATAGAAGGGATCTGCAAAGTTTCGTAGCGTTTCG
This sequence comes from Vicia faba, assembly GCA_948472305.1. Lineage (NCBI taxonomy): Eukaryota > Viridiplantae > Streptophyta > Magnoliopsida > Fabales > Fabaceae > Vicia > Vicia faba. The sequence continues at coordinate 20,631 of CATIWC010000090.1, forward strand.
ACAATTTTGAATTTCCGGCCCGAACGGGCCCCCGTGCGGTTTTTCCGACGGGAGCGGAGGCAAACGCGCCTTAGGGGAATAATCTCCCGATGGATTTTTGCATGCACTTCCCAAATAACACATTGAGAGTGTCCAAGGAGTTTCGTAGCGTTTCGACAAGCCCTCGGTCTACTTTCAATTTCCGACCGGAACGCGTGCGTGTGCGGTTTCTCCATGAACGGGAGCGGAGGCAAACGCGCCTTAGGGGAATAATCTCCCGATGAATTTTTGCATGGAAGTCCCAAATAACACATAGAAGGGATCTGCAAAGTTTCGTAGCGTTTCGACAATTTTGAATTTCCGGCCCGAACGGGCCCCCGTGCGGTTTTTCCGACGGGAGCGGAGGCAAACGCGCCTTAGGGGAATAATCTCCCGATGGATTTTTGCATGCACTTCCCAAATAACACATTGAGAGTGTCCAAGGAGTTTCGTAGCGTTTCGACAAGCCCTCGGTCTACTTTCAATTTCCGACCGGAACGCGTGCGTGTGCGGTTTCTCCATGAACGGGAGCGGAGGCAAACGCGCCTTAGGGGAATAATCTCCCGATGAATTTTTGCATGGAAGTCCCAAATAACACATAGAAGGGATCTGCAAAGTTTCGTAGCGTTTCGACAATTTTGAATTTCCGGCCCGAACGGGCCCCCGTGCGGTTTTTCCGACGGGAGCGGAGGCAAACGCGCCTTAGGGGAATAATCTCCCGATGGATTTTTGCATGCACTTCCCAAATAACACATTGAGAGTGTCCAAGGAGTTTCGTAGCGTTTCGACAAGCCCTCGGTCTACTTTCAATTTCCGACCGGAACGCGTGCGTGTGCGGTTTCTCCATGAACGGGAGCGGAGGCAAACGCGCCTTAGGGGAATAATCTCCCGATGAATTTTTGCATGGAAGTCCCAAATAACACATAGAAGGGATCTGCAAAGTTTCGTAGCGTTTCGACAATTTTGAATTTCCGGCCCGAACGGGCCCCCGTGCGGTTTTTCCGACGGGAGCGGAGGCAAACGCGCCTTAGGGGAATAATCTCCCGATGGATTTTTGCATGCACTTCCCAAATAACACATTGAGAGTGTCCAAGGAGTTTCGTAGCGTTTCGACAAGCCCTCGGTCTACTTTCAATTTCCGACCGGAACGCGTGCGTGTGCGGTTTCTCCATGAACGGGAGCGGAGGCAAACGCGCCTTAGGGGAATAATCTCCCGATGAATTTTTGCATGGAAGTCCCAAATAACACATAGAAGGGATCTGCAAAGTTTCGTAGCGTTTCGACAATTTTGAATTTCCGGCCCGAACGGGCCCCCGTGCGGTTTTTCCGACGGGAGCGGAGGCAAACGCGCCTTAGGGGAATAATCTCCCGATGGATTTTTGCATGCACTTCCCAAATAACACATTGAGAGTGTCCAAGGAGTTTCGTAGCGTTTCGACAAGCCCTCGGTCTACTTTCAATTTCCGACCGGAACGCGTGCGTGTGCGGTTTCTCCATGAACGGGAGCGGAGGCAAACGCGCCTTAGGGGAATAATCTCCCGATGAATTTTTGCATGGAAGTCCCAAATAACACATAGAAGGGATCTGCAAAGTTTCGTAGCGTTTCGACAATTTTGAATTTCCGGCCCGAACGGGCCCCCGTGCGGTTTTTCCGACGGGAGCGGAGGCAAACGCGCCTTAGGGGAATAATCTCCCGATGGATTTTTGCATGCACTTCCCAAATAACACATTGAGAGTGTCCAAGGAGTTTCGTAGCGTTTCGACAAGCCCTCGGTCTACTTTCAATTTCCGACCGGAACGCGTGCGTGTGCGGTTTCTCCATGAACGGGAGCGGAGGCAAACGCGCCTTAGG
>CATIWC010000091.1:0-34963 GCA_948472305.1 Vicia faba
TATATATATATATATATATATATATATATATATATATATATATATATATATATATATATATATATATATATATATATATATATATATATATATATATATATATATATATATATATATATATATATATATATATATATATATATATATATATATATATATATATATATATATATATATATATATATATATATATATATATATATATATATATATATATATATATATATATATATATATATATATATATATATATATATATATATATATATATATATATATATATATATATATATATATATATATATATATATATATATATATATATATATATATATATATATATATATATATATATATATATATATATATATATATATATATATATATATATTAATATATATATATATAATATATATATATATATATATATATATATATATATATATATATATATATATATATATATTATATATATATATATATATATATATATATATATATATATATATATATATATATATATATATATATATATATATATATATATATATATATATATATATATATATATATATATATATATATATATATATATATATATATATATATATATATATATAGTTTAAAATGTATGATAATTAGTATATATTTATTTATTTAATCAAACTTGTTTGAAATCTAATTTTTTTTCACAGATACTACTTAACAAAGGGGTTACTTGTTTTTGTATTCTAGGAAAATATAAATATAGATGATAAATAAAGAAACTGTAATTTTATATATATATATATATATATAAAATGAAAAATACATTTAAAATGAAAAAAGATATATATATATATATATATATATATATATATATATATATATATATATATATATATATATATATATATATATATATATATATATATATATATATATATATATATATATATATATATATATATATATATATATATATATATATATATATATATATATATATATATATATATATATATATATATATATATTGAGCTTAATTCATATGGTTTTTTCTTTAAATGTATTTTTCATTTTTTAATTAAATATAGTTTGTTTATCTTATGGTTTTGGATGCATATTTACTGTCTTTTAAGCAAATTAGGATTTATCACACCGTTTTAAAAAATTTAATTTGCCTTCATGGTTTTAAGGTTAACTAATTAGGATTATTGTTGTATTATAAAAATCTATACAAAAAAAATGAATTAAGAAATATTAAATATTAACCAATAACTATTTTATTAATATTGAAAACCAATAATATTCAAAATGAATAATAAATAAATTAAGAAATATTAAATATTAATCCATAATTCAACTGTCGGCACCAATTTGTATTTTTAATTTCCGTGGAAATGAACCAAATTATTATAACAACGTGTACTTAGTCCTAGTTCCACTAATGGAATTTAAAATCAGAGTGCATCCTACATGAAAAGAGAAATCATTTTGTTGGAGTTGGTTTCTTCAGCTCAAATTTTTTAACGTTGTTTTTTATAGAATGAATACGTCATGTAGATATTTATTTTGGTTTGTAATTTTATTCCTTGTTAAATTAATGTTGTTGGACATGAATATGAATATTTTACTTTTTGTTTTCAGGGAAAATATCTGTTTTGGTCCCTTAACTATATCCTCTGGTTCACTTTGCTCTCTTAATTTTTTTTCGTGTCACTTTGTTTCTTTAATTTTCAAAACATAACCAAATTAGTCTTTCTGTTAGTGAACCGTTAATTAAAGTCCAAAAACTGCATCCAGGTGGCAGTTTACTTGATGAGGTGGATAAGTGGAGTCCAGATGGCAAACAAAATGAAGGGATAACACATCTATCTCTACCGAGGAATCACAAACGACATGAACTCATCACCAATCCAATCCTCACATCACTATAAAAAACGCGTAAATTATGGCCGTTTTATTACGACATTTATGAAAACCTCCATTTTTTGGGTACGTTATGACGTATCTTGGAAACAATGTAATGTTAATCATAAAATGTCAGTTTTAAACGCCGTTATCAACTTAACTTTTAAAAATAAATTCAATTTACATAAGAACGTTCTCTTTTTGGTTTTTCATCCTCTATTTAACCGTATTCAATCCTTATTTTAATTTTTTTTTAATTCTCTCTGTTTTTTTACAAATTCTAAACTCATTATTTTTTCCAACTTCTCCATTTATTTAATTTTTTTATTTTTCTAATATGAGAAAAACAATACCTCAACCATAATTTCCCTAATTTGTCGTTCTTCATTTTGCACCCACTTCCATTCTTCTTCATCCATCGTCCATATCCTTAACTTCTAAGAATCTTTGCCGCCTTTTCATATCCTGATCTTTATAGCATGTTTGTTCGCTCACCCGCCCTAGCGCACGCTCGCGCTCGCCTTCATCCATAGTCTTTTACAGAGCCTCTCTCTGATTCTTATTCCATTGTTAATAGGTATACCTCTTGCGCGGCAGTGAATGTCGACGCCTTATGTCGTCATAATGGTTTTCTCCATCTTCATTAGGTTGTCTTCCTCTAATGTTGTTTATGCCGTGTCTAGGTTTTTCACTTAATCAAATTCAACTCCATCTAACTTCCACCAAAGGTACATTATTTTCAATATCTATTTCTATTTCATGTTTGTTATGACGCTTTTTTGATCTAAGATTTTGATGAAAAAGTTGAAGAAATCATAAACGACTAACAATTAATAACAAATTTCCAGAATTTTTCATCAAGGTAATATTTTTTTATTAATACTGCCCTGGTTAATATTTTTGTGTGTTTTGTGCTGTGAAATCTATGTTTTGGTGCTAGTTTGGATGTGTATGAAGTTGATTATGATCTAGGTCTTCTTTTCCTAATAATTTGAATGTTTTCGTATTAATTTGTTTATAAAATAATAGAAAATTGGTGTTTATTTTTAATGTTAATGAGATGAATTAGCTCTTGTACTGTCTTTGATAAGTAGCATTAGTATACCCACAACTTAATCTCCAATAAAAATAATCAATGAAGAAAGGTGATGTGATTTTTTCTTAAAATTATGATGGTTTTGGAATTTCATTTGATGGCTTGTGTTAATTTATCACCTTTACGAACTGGAAGACTTACTATAAAATTTCTGTTAGCGTAATTCATCGCCATCGTGAATTTCTTCTTCTTCTTCCTCAATCGTTCTTGATCGTTCTTTCCTTGAATCACTCAACCGGAGCTCTTGATACCAGATATTGGAAATCCACCAAAACATATGATGAATTTCTATAAATCTTGATGAATAAGATTGATATCACCACACAATAACAATGAAAAAATAAAAGATGAAGAAAGAAAATATTTTTCTGCAGAGTTTCTCTCTGCCCACAAACTGTGGAAAACTTTGTTATTCACTTGCAACTGTAAATTCTGTGAATACAGCTTGATTGACTTGATTACAAAACTGGGGGTTACTCCCTCTATTTACAAATTTAGATTAGCTTGCTCCCTATGCCAAAACCCAAAACCATAAAAGCCAAAAATATCTATTTTGGAACAAAATCAAATCTCTCTAAATCTAAAATTAAATTAAATCTGTGTGTAACAAACTGTTTTCACATTTTTAAATCAAATTAAATCTTTTCCACATTTCCATGTCTCTGTCGAGCAAACTGCTTCGACACAAAGAATTACTTTCAACAGAGAGGTATTAAAGGTATATACCGATTTTGAAAATTTTTACATTTACATTTTTATAATGGAAGTTGGACGGCATAGACCAATATCAACAAGAAAATGACATATCACAACTTGTAAAAATAAAATAAAATTTTAGGATTAAAATAAAAAACACGCTAACTTACAGAGACCAAAAGACTATTTAAATCTAGTTTCTATAATATAAAAAATATTTTAGACTTTTTATTTTTCATTTTTTTATAAGTATTTTGTTATCGTAATACAAAGTTAAAAATTGGGTTTCATTTTTCTAATCAAATCTTGATTGATTTTTTTTTTGAAAAAACAAATTTTGTTAGCTTTTTAAGATTCATTATTTGAATTTGTACAAAATAAACATCATTAAAAACATTTTTAATTAATCTGTTGATTATAAAAAATAAGATTTTTGTGAAAAATAATTTCTCTTTTTAAATCATTTTTATAATTTATTAAGATAATTTACTTAATTTTTAAAAAAACTTAAATAATTTTTCATGAAACACAAATTATTCAATTCGCATAATGAAAGTATCATTTTATGCTGAAGTGCTACTAGCATAACATCAAAGGTTGTTAAGAAACTTTAATAAACACTGACTCTAAATTGCCAATGCTTTATTACTAACCATACTATAAGTTTTGGTTAGTTAATTTGGATTCGCTTCAGAAAGTTTTGGTTTGGTTAACTGCAGTTCGGTTTGGTTAGTGAACCTGTCTCATAAATTATGATTCGGATCAGTAACTAAATAGTATGATTTGGTTACTAAACAATGGTTAGGTTCAATTCAATTCAGTTTTAAAAATTAATTCGATTCTATAGATTTTTTTTTGTAACCCTAGAGTCAGTATTGCTTGAAGTACATCCTAATTATAAATATCCTTACATGAAAGTGGCACAAAATGACGAATGGTTAAAAAAACTCAAGTATAAATTTTTGGTTGTATTAAAGAAAACAATAAAGTATCACTGAGATTAATTTATAAAAATCAATTTTAAATTTTAGATAAATCACATTAAATTCATTGTGTTTTATTATCATGTATTAAATATGGTTGTTAGAGTCATGCATATAAATCACAAAAAAGACAACGCATAACACCACTAATGAATTAACTTATCTCATTTTTCATGTATTATAAATGACATACATGTCTTGTGAGAATGAACTCTTTATACATAAGTTAGAAGTATATTTTGGTGGTAAATTCTACCCACTAGTATATGTTAGGAGTATAAATCTCTTGTTATATTTATGTGCTATATATCTACTCTCTATCAAATAACTTAATTTTTTAAAATAATTTTATAAGTTTTTAAAATAACATGTAATTATAAAATAGACATTTAATAAATATTTATATCAATTTCAATAAAATAAAAAATGTATAAAAATAATAAGTAATTTTAAGAAAATATGACATTGATGTTAAATTGTATGTATAAAACATTTCTCTTCTATAAATGTAGTTTGTTTTTCTTTCTTTTTCTTTCCGTTTTTAAATCAAGTTCGAAAGACAATATTGAATAAAAATACAACATATATTTTTTCTTACATAGATTATTTTTAACTCAAGTTTTGCGAGAGTCGAGCCTTTAGCACTATGAGGTTAATATTGAATTTTATAAATTGATAATAGTTTTTAAATTTATATATATATATATATATATATATATATATATATATATATATATATATATATATATATATATATATATATATATATATATATTTTAAAATGTATGATAATTAGTATATATTTATTTATTTAATCAAACTTGTTTGAAATCTAATTTTTTTTCACAGATACTACATAACAAAGGTTGTACTTGTTTTTGTATTCTAGGAAAATATAAATATAGATGATAAATAAAGAAACTGTAATTTTATATATATATATAAAATGAAAAATACATTAAAAAGAAAAACCATATGAGTTAAGCTCAAATTCATTGGATGTTATATACATAATGGATCAAAGTGAAAAAATACATTTAAAATGAAAAAAGATATATATATATATATATATATATATATATATATATATATATATATATATATATATATATATATATATATATATATATATATATATATATATATATATATATATATATATATTGAGCTTAATTCATATGGTTTTTTCTTTAAATGTATTTTTCATTTTTTAATTAAATATGGTTTGTTTATCTTATGGTTTTGGATGCATATTTACTGTCTTTTAAGCAAATTAGGATTTATCACACCGTTTTAAAAAATTTAATTTGCCTTCATGGTTTTAATGTTAACTAATTAGGATTATTGTTGTATTATAAAAATCTATACAAAAAAAAATGAATTAAGAAATATTAAATATTAACCAATAACTATTTTATTAATATTGAAAACCAATAATATTCAAAATGAATAATAAATAAATTAAGAAATATTAAATATTAATCCATAATTCAACTGTCGGCACCAATTTGTATTTTTAATTTCCGTGGAAATGAACCAAATTATTATAACAACGTGTACTTAGTCCTAGTTCCACTAATGGAATTTAAAATCAGAGTGCATCCTACATGAAAAGAGAAATCATTTTGTTGGAGTTGGTTTCTTCAGCTCAAATTTTTTAACGTTGTTTTTTATAGAATGAATACGTCATGTAGATATTTATTTTGGTTTGTAATTTTATTCCTTGTTAAATTAATGTTGTTGGACATGAATATGAATATTTTACTTTTTGTTTTCAGGGAAAATATCTGTTTTGGTCCCTTAACTATATCCTCTGGTTCACTTTGCTCTCTTAATTTTTTTTCGTGTCACTTTGTTTCTTTAATTTTCAAAACATAACCAAATTAGTCTTTCTGTTAGTGAACCGTTAATTAAAGTCCAAAAACTGCATCCAGGTGGCAGTTTACTTGATGAGGTGGATAAGTGGAGTCCAGATGGCAAACAAAATGAAGGGATAACACATCTATCTCTACCGAGGAATCACAAACGACATGAACTCATCACCAATCCAATCCTCACATCACTATAAAAAACGCGTAAATTATGGCCGTTTTATTACGACATTTATGAAAACCTCCATTTTTTGGGTACGTTATGACGTATCTTGGAAACAATGTAATGTTAATCATAAAATGTCAGTTTTTAAACGCCGTTATCAACTTAACTTTTAAAAATAAATTCAATTTACATAAGAACGTTCTCTTTTTGGTTTTTCATCCTCTATTTAACCGTATTCAATCCTTATTTTAATTTTTTTTTAATTCTCTCTGTTTTTTTACAAATTCTAAACTCATTATTTTTTCCAACTTCTCCATTTATTTAATTTTTTTATTTTTCTAATATGAGAAAAACAATACCTCAACCATAATTTCCCTAATTTGTCGTTCTTCATTTTGCACCCACTTCCATTCTTCTTCATCCATCGTCCATATCCTTAACTTCTAAGAATCTTTGCCGCTTTTTCATATCCTGATCTTTATAGCATGTTTGTTCGCTCACCCGCCCTAGCGCACGCTCGCGCTCGCCTTCATCCATAGTCTTTTACAGAGCCTCTCTCTGATTCTTATTCCATTGTTAATAGGTATACCTCTTGCGTGACAGTGAATGTCGACGCCTTATGTCGTCATAATGGTTTTCTCCATCTTCATTAGGTTGTCTTCCTCTAATGTTGTTTATGCCGTGTCTAGGTTTTTCACTTAATCAAATTCAACTCCATCTAACTTCCACCAAAGGTACATTATTTTCAATATCTATTTCTATTTCATGTTTGTTATGACGCTTTTTTGATCTAAGATTTTGATGAAAAAGTTGAAGAAATCATAAACGACTAACAATTAATAACAAATTTCCAGAATTTTTCATCAAGGTAATATTTTTTTATTAATACTGCCCTGGTTAATATTTTTGTGTGTTTTGTGCTGTGAAATCTATGTTTTGGTGCTAGTTTGGATGTGTATGAAGTTGATTATGATCTAGGTCTTCTTTTCCTAATAATTTGAATGTTTTCGTATTAATTTGTTTATAAAATAATAGAAAATTGGTGTTTATTTTTAATGTTAATGAGATGAATTAGCTCTTGTACTGTCTTTGATAAGTAGCATTAGTATACCCACAACTTAATCTCCAATAAAAATAATCAATGAAGAAAGGTGATGTGATTTTTTCTTAAAATTATGATGGTTTTGGAATTTCATTTGATGGCTTGTGTTAATTTATCACCTTTACGAACTGGAAGACTTACTATAAAATTTCTGTTAGCGTAATTCATCGCCATCGTGAATTTCTTCTTCTTCTTCCTCAATCGTTCTTGATCGTTCTTTCCTTGAATCACTCAACCGGAGCTCTTGATACCAGATATTGGAAATCCACCAAAACATATGATGAATTTCTATAAATCTTGATGAATAAGATTGATATCACCACACAATAACAATGAAAAAATAAAAGATGAAGAAAGAAAATATTTTTCTGCAGAGTTTCTCTCTGCCCACAAACTGTGGAAAACTTTGTTATTCACTTGCAACTGTAAATTCTGTGAATACAGCTTGATTGACTTGATTACAAAACTGGGGGTTACTCCCTCTATTTACAAATTTAGATTAGCTTGCTCCCTATGCCAAAACCCAAAACCATAAAAGCCAAAAATATCTATTTTGGAACAAAATCAAATCTCTCTAAATCTAAAATTAAATTAAATCTGTGTGTAACAAACTGTTTTCACATTTTTAAATCAAATTAAATCTTTTCCACATTTCCATGTCTCTGTCGAGCAAACTGCTTCGACACAAAGAATTACTTTCAACAGAGAGGTATTAAAGGTATATACCGATTTTGAAAATTTTTACATTTACATTTTTATAATGGAAGTTGGACGGCATAGACCAATATCAACAAGAAAATGACATATCACAACTTGTAAAAATAAAATAAAATTTTAGGATTAAAATAAAAAACACGCTAACTTACAGAGACCAAAAGACTATTTAAATCTAGTTTCTATAATATAAAAAATATTTTAGACTTTTTATTTTTCATTTTTTTATAAGTATTTTGTTATCGTAATACAAAGTTAAAAATTGGGTTTCATTTTTCTAATCAAATCTTGATTGATTTTTTTTTTGAAAAAACAAATTTTGTTAGCTTTTTAAGATTCATTATTTGAATTTGTACAAAATAAACATCATTAAAAACATTTTTAATTAATCTGTTGATTATAAAAAATAAGATTTTTGTGAAAAATAATTTCTCTTTTTAAATCATTTTTATAATTTATTAAGATAATTTACTTAATTTTTAAAAAAACTTAAATAATTTTTCATGAAACACAAATTATTCAATTCGCATAATGAAAGTATCATTTTATGCTGAAGTGCTACTAGCATAACATCAAAGGTTGTTAAGAAACTTTAATAAACACTGACTCTAAATTGCCAATGCTTTATTACTAACCATACTATAAGTTTTGGTTAGTTAATTTGGATTCGCTTCAGAAAGTTTTGGTTTGGTTAACTGCAGTTCGGTTTGGTTAGTGAACCTGTCTCATAAATTATGATTCGGATCAGTAACTAAATAGTATGATTTGGTTACTAAACAATGGTTAGGTTCAATTCAATTAAGTTTTAAAAATTAATTCGATTCTATAGATTTTTTTTTGTAACCCTAGAGTCAGTATTGCTTGAAGTACATCCTAATTATAAATATCCTTACATGAAAGTGGCACAAAATGACGAATGGTTAAAAAAACTCAAGTATAAATTTTTGGTTGTATTAAAGAAAACAATAAAGTATCACTGAGATTAATTTATAAAAATCAATTTTAAATTTTAGATAAATCACATTAATTTCATTGTGTTTTATTATCATGTATTAAATATGGTTGTTAGAGTCATGCATATAAATCACAAAAAAGACAACGCATAACACCACTAATGAATTAACTTATCTCATTTTTCATGTATTATAAATGACATACATGTCTTGTGAGAATGAACTCTTTATACATAAGTTAGAAGTATATTTTGGTGGTAAATTCTACCCACTAGTATATGTTAGGAGTATAAATCTCTTGTTATATTTATGTGCTATATATCTACTCTCTATCAAATAACTTAATTTTTTAAAATAATTTTATAAGTTTTTAAAATAACATGTAATTATAAAATAGACATTTAATAAATATTTATATCAATTTCAATAAAATAAAAAATGTATAAAAATAATAAGTAATTTTAAGAAAATATGACATTGATGTTAAAATGTATGTATAAAACATTTCTCTTCTATAAATGTAGTTTGTTTTTCTTTCTTTTTCTTTCCGTTTTTAAATCAAGTTCGAAAGACAATATTGAATAAAAATACAACATATATTTTTTCTTACATAGATTATTTTTAACTCAAGTTTTGCGAGAGTCGAGCCTTTAGCACTATGAGGTTAATATTGAATTTTATAAATTGATAATAGTTTTTAAATTTATATATATATATATATATATATATATATATATATATATATATATATATATATATATATATATATATATATATATATATATATATATATATATATATATATATATATATATATATATATATATATATATATATATATATATATATATATATATATATTTTAAAATGTATGATAATTAGTATATATTTATTTATTTAATCAAACTTGTTTGAAATCTAATTTTTTTTCACAGATACTACTTAACAAAGGTTGTACTTGTTTTTGTATTCTAGGAAAATATAAATATAGATGATAAATAAAGAAACTGTAATTTTATATATATATATAAAATGAAAAATACATTAAAAAGAAAAACCATATGAATTAAGCACAAATTCATTGGATGTTATATACATAATGGATCAAAGTGAAAAAATACATTTAAAATGAAAAAAGATATATATATATATATATATATATATATATATATATATATATATATATATATATATATATATATATATATATATATATATATATATATATATATATATATATATATATATATATATATATATATATATATATATATATATATATATATATATATATATATATATATATATATATATATATATATATATATATATATATATATATATATATATATTGAGCTTAATTCATATGGTTTTTTCTTTAAATGTATTTTTCATTTTTTAATTAAATATGGTTTGTTTATCTTATGGTTTTGGATGCATATTTACTGTCTTTTAAGCAAATTAGGATTTATCACACCGTTTTAAAAAATTTAATTTGCCTTCATGGTTTTAATGTTAACAAATTAGGATTATTGTTGTATTATAAAAATCTATACAAAAAAATGAATTAAGAAATATTAAATATTAACCAATAACTATTTTATTAATATTGAAAACCAATAATATTCAAAAGGAATAATAAATAAATTAAGAAATATTAAATATTAATCCATAATTCAACTGTCGGCACCAATTTGTATTTATAGTTGCCGTGGAAATGAACCAAATTATTATAACAACGTGTACTTAGTCCTAGTTCCACTAATGGAATTTAAAATCAGAGTGCATCCTACATGAAAAGAGAAATCATTTTGTTGGAGTTGGTTTCTTCTGCTCAAATTTTTTAACGTTGTTTTTAATAGAAAGAATACGTCATGTAGATATTTATTTTGGTTTGTAATTTTATTCCTTGTTAAATTAATGTTTTTGGACATGAATATGAATATTTTACTTTTTGTTTATCTTATGGTTTTGGATGCATATTTACTGTCTTTTAAGTAAATTAGGATTTATGACATCGTTTAAAAAAATTTAATTTGCCTTCATGGTTTTAAGGTTAACAAATTAGGATTATTGTTGTATTATAAAAATCTATACAAAAAAATGAATTAAGAAATATTAAATATTAACCAATAACTATTTCATTAATATTGAAAACCAATAATATTCAAAATGAATAATAAATAAATTAAGAAATATTAAATATTAATACATAATTCAACTGTCGGCACCAATTTGTATTTTTAATTTCCGTGGAAATGAACCAAATTATTATAACAACGTGTACTTAGTCCTAGTTCCACTAATGGAATTTAAAATCAGAGTGCATCCTACATGAAAAGAGAAATCATTTTGTTGGAGTTGGTTTCTTCTGCTCAAATTTTTTAACGTTGTTTTAAATAGAAATAATACGTCATGTAGATATTTATTTTGGTTTGTAATTTTATTACTTGTTAATTTAATGTTTTTGGACATGAATATGAATATTTTACTTTTTGTTTATCTTATGATTTTGGATGCATATTTACTGTCTTTTAAGTAAATTAGGATTTATCACATCGTTTTAAAAAATTTAATTTGCCTTCATGGTTTTAAGGTTAACAAATTAGGATTATTGTTGTATTATAAAAATCTATACAAAAAAAATGAATTAAGAAATATTAAACATTAACCAATAACTATTTTATTAATATTGAAAACCAATAATATCCAAAATGAATAATAAATAAATTAAGAAATATTAAATATTAATACATAATTCAACTGTCGGCACCAATTTGTATTTTTAGTTGCCGTGTAAATGAACCAAATTATTATAACAACGTGTACTTAGTCCTAGTTCCACTAATGGAATTTAAAATCAGAGTGCATCCTACTTGAAAAGAGAAATCATTTTGTTGGAGTTGGTTTCTTCTGCTCAAATTTTTTAACGTTGTTTTTAATAGAAAGAATACGTCATGTAGATATTTATTTTGGTTTGTAATTTTATTCCTTGTTAAATTAATGTTTTTGGACATGAATATGAATATTTTACTTTTTGTTTATCTTATGGTTTTGGATGCATATTTACTGTCTTTTAAGTAAATTAGGATTTATCACATCGTTTTAAAAAATTTAATTTGCCTTCATGGTTTTAAGGTTAACAAATTAGGATTATTGTTGTATTATAAAAATCTATACAAAAAAATGAATTAAGAAATATTAAATATTAACCAATAACTATTTTATTAATATTAAAAACCAATAATATTCAAAAGGAATAATAAATAAATTAAGAAATATTAAATATTAATCCATAATTCAACTGTCGGCACCAATTTGTATTTATAGTTGCCGTGGAAATGAACCAAATTATTATAACAACGTGTACTTAGTCCTAGTTCCACTAATGGAATTTAAAATCAGAGTGCATCCTACATGAAAAGAGAAATCATTTTGTTGGAGTTGGTTTCTTCTGCTCAAATTTTTTAACGTTGTTTTTAATAGAAAGAATACGTCATGTAGATATTTATTTTGGTTTGTAATTTTATTCCTTGTTAAATTAATGTTTTTGGACATGAATATGAATATTTTACTTTTTGTTTATCTTATGGTTTTGGATGCATATTTACTGTCTTTTAAGTAAATTAGGATTTATGACATCGTTTAAAAAAATTTAATTTGCCTTCATGGTTTTAAGGTTAACAAATTAGGATTATTGTTGTATTATAAAAATCTATACAAAAAAATGAATTAAGAAATATTAAATATTAACCAATAACTATTTCATTAATATTGAAAACCAATAATATTCAAAATGAATAATAAATAAATTAAGAAATATTAAATATTAATACATAATTCAACTGTCGGCACCAATTTGTATTTTTAATTTCCGTGGAAATGAACCAAATTATTATAACAACGTGTACTTAGTCCTAGTTCCACTAATGGAATTTAAAATCAGAGTGCATCCTACATGAAAAGAGAAATCATTTTGTTGGAGTTGGTTTCTTCTGCTCAAATTTTTTAACGTTGTTTTAAATAGAAATAATACGTCATGTAGATATTTATTTTGGTTTGTAATTTTATTACTTGTTAATTTAATGTTTTTGGACATGAATATGAATATTTTACTTTTTGTTTATCTTATGATTTTGGATGCATATTTACTGTTTTTTAAGTAAATTAGGATTTATCACATCGTTTTAAAAAATTTAATTTGCCTTCATGGTTTTAAGGTTAACAAATTAGGATTATTGTTGTATTATAAAAATCTATACAAAAAAAATGAATTAAGAAATATTAAACATTAACCAATAACTATTTTATTAATATTGAAAACCAATAATATCCAAAATGAATAATAAATAAATTAAGAAATATTAAATATTAATACATAATTCAACTGTCGGCACCAATTTGTATTTTTAGTTGCCGTGTAAATGAACTAAATTATTATAACAACGTGTACTTAGTCCTAGTTCCACTAATGGAATTTAAAATCAGAGTGCATCCTACATGAAAAGAGAAATCATTTTGTTGGAGTTGGTTTCTTCTGCTCAAATTTTTTAACGTTGTTTTTAATAGAAAGAATACGTCATGTAGAAATTTATTTTGGTTTGTAATTTTATTCCTTGTTAAATTAATGTTTTTGGACATGAATATGAATGTTTTACTTATTGTTTATCTTATGGTTTTGGATGCATATTTACTGTCTTTTAAGCAAATTAGGATTTATCACATCGTTTTAAAAATTTTAATTTGCATTCATGGTTTTAAGGTTAACAAATTAGGATTATTGTTGTATTATAAAAATCTATACAAAAAAATGAATTAAGAAATATTAAATATTAACCAATAACTATTTTATTAATATTGAAAACCAATAATATTCAAAAGGAATAATAAATAAATTAAGAAATAATAAATATTAATCCATAATTCAACTGTCGGCACCAATTTGTATTTTTAGTTGCCGTGGAAATGAACCAAATTATTATAACAACGTGTACTTAGTCCTAGTTCCACTAATGGAATTTAAAATCAGGGTGCATCCTACTTGAAAAGAGAAATCATTTTGTTGGAGTTGGTTTCTTCTGCTCAAATTTTTTAACGTTGTTTTTAATAGAATGAATACGTCATGTAGATATTTATTTTGGTTTGTAATTTTATTCCTTGTTAAATTAATGTTTTTGGACATGAATATGAATATTTTACTTTTTGTTTATCTTATGGTTTTGGATGCATATTTACTGTCTTTTAAGCAAATTAGGATTTATCACATCGTTTTAAAAAATTTAATTTGCCTTCATGGTTTTAAGGTTAACAAATTAGGATTATTGTTGTATTATAAAAATCTATACAAAAAAATGAATTAAGAAATATTAAATATTAACCAATAACTATTTTATTAATATTGAAAACCAATAATATTCAAAAGGAATAATAAATAAATTAAGAAATAATAAATATTAATCCATAATTCAACTGTCGGCACCAATTTGTATTTTTAGTTGCCGTGGAAATGAACCAAATTATTATAACAACGTGTACTTAGTCCTAGTTCCACTAATGGAATTTAAAATCAGAGTGCATCCTACATGAAAAGAGAAATCATTTTGTTGGAGTTGGTTTCTTCTGCTCAAATTTTTTAACGTTGTTTTTAATAGAAAGAATACGTCATGTAGATATTTATTTTGGTTTGTAATTTTATTCCTTGTTAAATTAATGTTTTTGGACATGAATATGAATATTTTACTTTTTGTTTATCTTATGGTTTTGGATGCATATTTACTGTCTTTTAAGTAAATTAGGATTTATCACATCGTTTTAAAAAATTTAATTTGCCTTCATGGTTTTAAGGTTAACAAATTAGGATTATTGTTGTATTATAAAAATCTATACAAAAAAATGAATTAAGAAATATTAAATATTAACCAATAACTATTTTATTAATATTAAAAACCAATAATATTCAAAAGGAATAATAAATAAATTAAGAAATATTAAATATTAATCCATAATTCAACTGTCGGCACCAATTTGTATTTATAGTTGCCGTGGAAATGAACCAAATTATTATAACAACGTGTACTTAGTCCTAGTTCCACTAATGGAATTTAAAATCAGAGTGCATCCTACATGAAAAGAGAAATCATTTTGTTGGAGTTGGTTTCTTCTGCTCAAATTTTTTAACGTTGTTTTTAATAGAAAGAATACGTCATGTAGATATTTATTTTGGTTTGTAATTTTATTCCTTGTTAAATTAATGTTTTTGGACATGAATATGAATATTTTACTTTTTGTTTATCTTATGGTTTTGGATGCATATTTACTGTCTTTTAAGTAAATTAGGATTTATGACATCGTTTAAAAAAATTTAATTTGCCTTCATGGTTTTAAGGTTAACAAATTAGGATTATTGTTGTATTATAAAAATCTATACAAAAAAATGAATTAAGAAATATTAAATATTAACCAATAACTATTTCATTAATATTGAAAACCAATAATATTCAAAATGAATAATAAATAAATTAAGAAATATTAAATATTAATACATAATTCAACTGTCGGCACCAATTTGTATTTTTAATTTCCGTGGAAATGAACCAAATTATTATAACAACGTGTACTTAGTCCTAGTTCCACTAATGGAATTTAAAATCAGAGTGCATCCTACATGAAAAGAGAAATCATTTTGTTGGAGTTGGTTTCTTCTGCTCAAATTTTTTAACGTTGTTTTAAATAGAAATAATACGTCATGTAGATATTTATTTTGGTTTGTAATTTTATTACTTGTTAATTTAATGTTTTTGGACATGAATATGAATATTTTACTTTTTGTTTATCTTATGATTTTGGATGCATATTTACTGTTTTTTAAGTAAATTAGGATTTATCACATCGTTTTAAAAAATTTAATTTGCCTTCATGGTTTTAAGGTTAACAAATTAGGATTATTGTTGTATTATAAAAATCTATACAAAAAAAATGAATTAAGAAATATTAAACATTAACCAATAACTATTTTATTAATATTGAAAACCAATAATATCCAAAATGAATAATAAATAAATTAAGAAATATTAAATATTAATACATAATTCAACTGTCGGCACCAATTTGTATTTTTAGTTGCCGTGTAAATGAACTAAATTATTATAACAACGTGTACTTAGTCCTAGTTCCACTAATGGAATTTAAAATCAGAGTGCATCCTACATGAAAAGAGAAATCATTTTGTTGGAGTTGGTTTCTTCTGCTCAAATTTTTTAACGTTGTTTTTAATAGAAAGAATACGTCATGTAGAAATTTATTTTGGTTTGTAATTTTATTCCTTGTTAAATTAATGTTTTTGGACATGAATATGAATGTTTTACTTATTGTTTATCTTATGGTTTTGGATGCATATTTACTGTCTTTTAAGCAAATTAGGATTTATCACATCGTTTTAAAAATTTTAATTTGCATTCATGGTTTTAAGGTTAACAAATTAGGATTATTGTTGTATTATAAAAATCTATACAAAAAAATGAATTAAGAAATATTAAATATTAACCAATAACTATTTTATTAATATTGAAAACCAATAATATTCAAAAGGAATAATAAATAAATTAAGAAATAATAAATATTAATCCATAATTCAACTGTCGGCACCAATTTGTATTTTTAGTTGCCGTGGAAATGAACCAAATTATTATAACAACGTGTACTTAGTCCTAGTTCCACTAATGGAATTTAAAATCAGGGTGCATCCTACTTGAAAAGAGAAATCATTTTGTTGGAGTTGGTTTCTTCTGCTCAAATTTTTTAACGTTGTTTTTAATAGAATGAATACGTCATGTAGATATTTATTTTGGTTTGTAATTTTATTCCTTGTTAAATTAATGTTTTTGGACATGAATATGAATATTTTACTTTTTGTTTATCTTATGGTTTTGGATGCATATTTACTGTCTTTTAAGCAAATTAGGATTTATCACATCGTTTTAAAAAATTTAATTTGCCTTCATGGTTTTAAGGTTAACAAATTAGGATTATTGTTGTATTATAAAAATCTATACAAAAAAATGAATTAAGAAATATTAAATATTAACCAATAACTATTTTATTAATATTGAAAACCAATAATATTCAAAAGGAATAATAAATAAATTAAGAAATAATAAATATTAATCCATAATTCAACTGTCGGCACCAATTTGTATTTTTAGTTGCCGTGGAAATGAACCAAATTATTATAACAACGTGTACTTAGTCCTAGTTCCACTAATGGAATTTAAAATCAGAGTGCATCCTACATGAAAAGAGAAATCATTTTGTTGGAGTTGGTTTCTTCTGCTCAAATTTTTTAACGTTGTTTTTAATAGAAAGAATACGTCATGTAGATATTTATTTTGGTTTGTAATTTTATTCCTGGTTAAATTAATGTTTTTGGACATGAATATGAATATTTTACTTATTGTTTATCTTATGGTTTTGGATGCATATTTACTGTCTTTTAAGCAAATTAGGATTTATCACATCGTTTTAAAAAATTTAATTTGCCTTCATGGTTTTAAGGTTAACAAATTAGGATTATTGTTGTATTATAAAAATCTATACAAAAAAATGAATTAAGAAATATTAAATATTAACCAATAACTATTTTATTAATATTGAAAACCAATAATATTCAAAAGGAATAATAAATAAATTAAGAAATAATAAATATTAATCCATAATTCAACTGTCGGCACCAATTTGTATTTTTAGTTGCCGTGGAAATGAACCAAATTATTATAACAACGTGTACTTAGTCCTAGTTCCACTAATGGAATTTAAAATCAGAGTGCATCCTACATGAAAAGAGAAATCATTTTGTTGGAGTTGGTTTCTTCTGCTTAAATTTTTTAACGTTGTTTTTAATAGAAAGAATACGTCATGTAGATATTTATTTTGGTTTGTAATTTTATTCCTTGTTAAATTAATGTTTTTGGACATGAATATGAATATTTTACTTATTGTTTATCTTATGGTTTTGGATGCATATTTACTGTCTTTTAAGCAAATTATGATTTATCACATCGTTTTAAAAAATTTAATTTGCCTTCATGGTTTTAAGGTTAACAAACTAGGATTATTGTTGTATTATAAAAATCTATACAAAAAAATGAATTAAGAAATATTAAATATTAACCAATAACTATTTTATTAATATTGAAAACCAATAATATTCAAAAGGAATAATAAATAAATTAAGAAATAATAAATATTAATCCATAATTCAACTGTCCGCACCAATTTGTATTTTTAGTTGCCGTGGAAATGAACCAAATTATTATAACGTGTACTTAGTCCTAGTTCCACTAATGGAATTTAAAATCAGAGTGCATCCTACATGAAAAGAGAAATCATTTTGTTGGAGTTGGTTTCTTCTTCTCAAATTTTTTAACGTTGTTTTAAATAGAAAGAATACGTCATGTAGATATTTATTTTGGTTTGTAATTTTATTACTTGTTAAATTAATGTTTTTGGACATGAATATGAATATTTTACTTTTTGTTTATCTTATGATTTTGGATGCATATTTACTGTCTTTTAAGTAAATTAGGATTTATCACATCGTTTTAAAAAATTTAATTTGCCTTCATGGTTTTAAGGTTAACAAATTAGGATTATTGTTGTATTATAAAAATCTATACAAAAAAAATGAATTAAGAAATATTAAACATTAACCAATAACTATTTTATTAATATTGAAAACCAATAATATTCAAAATGAATAATAAATAAATTAAGAAATATTAAATATTAATACATAATTCAACTGTCGGTACCAATTTGTATTTTTAGTTGCCGTGTAAATAAACTAAATTATTATAACAACGTGTACTTAGTCCTAGTTCCATTAATGGAATTTAAAATCAGAGTGCATCCTACATGAAAAGAGAAATCATTTTGTTGGAGTTGGTTTCTTCTGCTCAAATTTTTTAACGTTGTTTTAAATAGAAATAATACGTCATGTAGATATTTATTTTGGTTTGTAATTTTATTACTTGTTAATTTAATGTTTTTGGACATGAATATGAATATTTTACTTTTTGTTTATCTTATGATTTTGGATGCATATTTACTGTTTTTTAAGTAAATTAGGATTTATCACATCGTTTTAAAAAATTTAATTTGCCTTCATGGTTTTAAGGTTAACAAATTAGGATTATTGTTGTATTATAAAAATCTATACAAAAAAAATGAATTAAGAAATATTAAACATTAACCAATAACTATTTTATTAATATTGAAAACCAATAATATCCAAAATGAATAATAAATAAATTAAGAAATATTAAATATTAATACATAATTCAACTGTCGGCACCAATTTGTATTTTTAGTTGCCGTGTAAATGAACTAAATTATTATAACAACGTGTACTTAGTCCTAGTTCCACTAATGGAATTTAAAATCAGAGTGCATCCTACATGAAAAGAGAAATCATTTTGTTGGAGTTGGTTTCTTCTGCTCAAATTTTTTAACGTTGTTTTTAATAGAAAGAATACGTCATGTAGATATTTATTTTGGTTTGTAATTTTATTCCTTGTTAAATTAATGTTATTGGACATGAATATGAATATTTTACTTTTTTTTTTATCTTATGGTTTTGGATGCATATTTACTGTCTTTTAAGCAAATTAGGATTTATCACATAGTTTTAAAAAATTTAATTTGCCTTCATGGTTTTAAGGTTAACAAATTAGGATTATTGTTGTATTATAAAAATCTATACAAAAAAATGAATTAAGAAATATTAAATATTAACCAATAACTATTTTATTAATATTGAAAACCAATAATACTCAAGAGGAATAATAAATAAATTAAGAAATAATAAATATTAATCCATAATTCAACTGTCCGCACCAATTTGTATTTTTAGTTGTCGTGGAAATGAACCAAATTATTATAACAACGTGTACTTAGTCCTAGTTCCACTAATGGAATTTAAAATCAGAGTGCATCCTACATGAAAAGAGAAATCATTTTGTTGGAGTTGGTTTCTTCTGCTCAAATTTTTTAACGTTGTTTTTAATAGAAAGAATACGTCATGTAGATATTTATTTTGGTTTGTAATTTTATTCCTTGTTAAATTAATGTTATTGGACATGAATATGAATATTTTACTTTTTTTTTTATCTTATGGTTTTGGATGCATATTTACTGTCTTTTAAGCAAATTAGGATTTATCACATAGTTTTAAAAAATTTAATTTGCCTTCATGGTTTTAAGGTTACCAAATTAGGATTATTGTTGTATTATAAAAATCTATACAAAAAAATGAATTAAGAAATATTAAATATTAACCAATAACTATTTTATTAATATTGAAAACCAATAATACTCAAGAGGAATAATAAATAAATTAAGAAATAATAAATATTAATCCATAATTCAACTGTCCGCACCAATTTGTATTTTTAGTTGTCGTGGAAATGAACCAAATTATTATAACAACGTGTACTTAGTCCTAGTTCCACTAATGGAATTTAAAATCAGAGTGCATCCTACATGAAAAGAGAAATCATTTTGTTGGAGTTGGTTTCTTCTGCTCAAATTTTTTAACGTTGTTTTTAATAGAAAGAATACGTCATGTAGATATTTATTTTGGTTTGTAATTTTATTCCTTGTTAAATTAATGTTTTTGGACATGAATATGAATATTTTACTTTTTGTTTATCTTATGGTTTTGGATGCATATTTACTGTCTTTTAAGTAAATTAGGATTTATCACATCGTTTTAAAAAATTTAATTTGCCTTCATGGTTTTAAGGTTAACAAATTAGGATTATTGTTGTATTATAAAAATCTATACAAAAAAATGAATTAAGAAATATTAAATATTAACCAATAACTATTTTATTAATATTAAAAACCAATAATATTCAAAAGGAATAATAAATAAATTAAGAAATATTAAATATTAATCCATAATTCAACTGTCGGCACCAATTTGTATTTATAGTTGCCGTGGAAATGAACCAAATTATTATAACAACGTGTACTTAGTCCTAGTTCCACTAATGGAATTTAAAATCAGAGTGCATCCTACATGAAAAGAGAAATCATTTTGTTGGAGTTGGTTTCTTCTGCTCAAATTTTTTAACGTTGTTTTTAATAGAAAGAATACGTCATGTAGATATTTATTTTGGTTTGTAATTTTATTCCTTGTTAAATTAATGTTTTTGGACATGAATATGAATATTTTACTTTTTGTTTATCTTATGGTTTTGGATGCATATTTACTGTCTTTTAAGTAAATTAGGATTTATGACATCGTTTAAAAAAATTTAATTTGCCTTCATGGTTTTAAGGTTAACAAATTAGGATTATTGTTGTATTATAAAAATCTATACAAAAAAATGAATTAAGAACTATTAAATATTAACCAATAACTATTTCATTAATATTGAAAACCAATAATATTCAAAATGAATAATAAATAAATTAAGAAATATTAAATATTAATACATAATTCAACTGTCGGCACCAATTTGTATTTTTAGTTGCCGTGTAAATGAACCAAATTATTATAACAACGTGTACTTAGTCCTAGTTCCACTAATGGAATTTAAAATCAGAGTGCATCCTACATGAAAAGAGAAATCATTTTGTTGGAGTTGGTTTCTTCTGCTCAAATTTTTTAACGTTGTTTTAAATAGAAATAATACGTCATGTAGATATTTATTTTGGTTTGTAATTTTATTACTTGTTAATTTAATGTTTTTGGACATGAATATGAATATTTTACTTTTTGTTTATCTTATGATTTTGGATGCATATTTACTGTTTTTTAAGTAAATTAGGATTTATCACATCGTTTTAAAAAATTTAATTTGCCTTCATGGTTTTAAGGTTAACAAATTAGGATTATTGTTGTATTATAAAAATCTATACAAAAAAAATGAATTAAGAAATATTAAACATTAACCAATAACTATTTTATTAATATTGAAAACCAATAATATCCAAAATGAATAATAAATAAATTAAGAAATATTAAATATTAATACATAATTCAACTGTCGGCACCAATTTGTATTTTTAGTTGCCGTGTAAATGAACTAAATTATTATAACAACGTGTACTTAGTCCTAGTTCCACTAATGGAATTTAAAATCAGAGTGCATCCTACATGAAAAGAGAAATCATTTTGTTGGAGTTGGTTTCTTCTGCTCAAATTTTTTAACGTTGTTTTTAATAGAAAGAATACGTCATGTAGAAATTTATTTTGGTTTGTAATTTTATTCCTTGTTAAATTAATGTTTTTGGACATGAATATGAATGTTTTACTTATTGTTTATCTTATGGTTTTGGATGCATATTTACTGTCTTTTAAGCAAATTAGGATTTATCACATCGTTTTAAAAATTTTAATTTGCATTCATGGTTTTAAGGTTAACAAATTAGGATTATTGTTGTATTATAAAAATCTATACAAAAAAATGAATTAAGAAATATTAAATATTAACCAATAACTATTTTATTAATATTGAAAACCAATAATATTCAAAAGGAATAATAAATAAATTAAGAAATAATAAATATTAATCCATAATTCAACTGTCGGCACCAATTTGTATTTTTAGTTGCCGTGGAAATGAACCAAATTATTATAACAACGTGTACTTAGTCCTAGTTCCACTAATGGAATTTAAAATCAGGGTGCATCCTACTTGAAAAGAGAAATCATTTTGTTGGAGTTGGTTTCTTCTGCTCAAATTTTTTAACGTTGTTTTTAATAGAATGACTACGTCATGTAGATATTTATTTTGGTTTGTAATTTTATTACTTGTTAATTTAATGTTTTTGGACATGAATATGAATATTTTACTTTTTGTTTATCTTATGATTTTGGATGCATATTTACTGTCTTTTAAGTAAATTAGGATTTATCACATCGTTTTAAAAAATTTAATTTGCCTTCATGGTTTTAAGGTTAACAAATTAGGATTATTGTTGTATTATAAAAATCTATACAAAAAAAATGAATTAAGAAATATTAAACATTAACCAATAACTATTTTATTAATATTGAAAACCAATAATATTCAAAATGAATAATAAATAAATTAAGAAATATTAAATATTAATACATAATTCAACTATCGGCACCAATTTGTATTTTTAGTTGCCGTGTAAATGAACCAAATTATTATAACAACGTGTACTTAGTCCTAGTTCCACTAATGGAATTTAAAATCAGAGTGCATCCTACTTGAAAAGAGAAATCATTTTGTTGGAGTTGGTTTCTTCTACTCAAATTTTTTAACGTTGTTTTAAATAGAAATAATACGTCATGTAGATATTTATTTTGGTTTGTAATTTTATTACTTGTTAATTTAATGTTTTTGGACATGAATATGAATATTTTACTTTTTGTTTATCTTATGATTTTGGATGCATATTTACTGTTTTTTAAGTAAATTAGGATTTATCACATCGTTTTAAAAAATTTAATTTGCCTTCATGGTTTTAAGGTTAACAAATTAGGATTATTGTTGTATTATAAAAATCTATACAAAAAAAATGAATTAAGAAATATTAAACATTAACCAATAACTATTTTATTAATATTGAAAACCAATAATATCCAAAATGAATAATAAATAAATTAAGAAATATTAAATATTAATACATAATTCAACTGTCGGCACCAATTTGTATTTTTAGTTGCCGTGTAAATGAACTAAATTATTATAACAACGTGTACTTAGTCCTAGTTCCACTAATGGAATTTAAAATCAGAGTGCATCCTACATGAAAAGAGAAATCATTTTGTTGGAGTTGGTTTCTTCTGCTCAAATTTTTTAACGTTGTTTTTAATAGAAAGAATACGTCATGTAGATATTTATTTTGGTTTGTAATTTTATTCCTTGTTAAATTAATGTTATTGGACATGAATATGAATATTTTACTTTTTTTTTTATCTTATGGTTTTGGATGCATATTTACTGTCTTTTAAGCAAATTAGGATTTATCACATAGTTTTAAAAAATTTAATTTGCCTTCATGGTTTTAAGGTTAACAAATTAGGATTATTGTTGTATTATAAAAATCTATACAAAAAAATGAATTAAGAAATATTAAATATTAACCAATAACTATTTTATTAATATTGAAAACCAATAATATTCAAGAGGAATAATAAATAAATTAAGAAATAATAAATATTAATCCATAATTCAACTGTCGGCACCAATTTGTATTTTTAGTTGCCGTGGAAATGAACCAAATTATTATAACAACGTGTACTTAGTCCTAGTTCCACTAATGGAATTTAAAATCAGAGTGCATCCTACATGAAAAGAGAAATCATTTTGTTGGAGTTGGTTTCTTCTGCTCAAATTTTTTAACGTTGTTTTTAATAGAATGAATACGTCAGTTAGATATTTATTTTGGTTTGTAATTTTATTCCTTGTTAAATTAATGTTTTTGGACATGAATATGAATATTTTACTTTTTGTTTATCTTGTGGTTTTGGATGCATATTTACTGTCTTTTAAGCAAATTAGGATTTATCACATCGTTTTAAAAAATTTAATTTGCCTTCATGGTTTTAAGGTTAACAAATTAGGATTATTGTTGTATTATAAAAATCTATACAAAAAAATGAATTAAGAAATATTAAATATTAACCAATAACTATTTTATTAATATTAAAAACCAATAATATTCAAAATGAATAATAAATAAATTAAGAAATATTAAATATTAATACATAATTCAACTGTCGGCACCAATTTGTATTTTTAGTTGCCGTGTAAATGAACTAAATTATTATAACAACGTGTACTTAGTCCTAGTTCCACTAATGGAATTTAAAATCAGAGTGCATCCTACATGAAAAGAGAAATCATTTTGTTGGAGTTGGTTTCTTCTGCTCAAATTTTTTAACGTTGTTTTTAATAGAAAGAATACGTCATGTAGATATTTATTTTGGTTTGTAATTTTATTACTTGTTAAATTAATGTTTTTGGACATGAATATGAATATTTTACTTATTGTTTATCTTATGGTTTTGGATGCATATTTACTGTCTTTTAAGCAAATTAGGATTTATCACATCGTTTTAAAAAATTTAATTTGCCTTCATGGTTTTAAGGTTAACAAATTAGGATTATTGTTGTATTATAAAAATCTATACAAAAAAATGAATTAAGAAATATTAAATATTAACCAATAACTATTTTATTAATATTGAAAACCAATAATATTCAAAAGGAATAATAAATAAATTAAGAAATAATAAATATTAATCCATAATTCAACTGTCGGCACCAATTTGTATTTTTAGTTGCCGTGGAAATGAACCAAATTATTATAACAACGTGTACTTAGTCCTAGTTCCACTAATGGAATTTAAAATCAGGGTGCATCCTACTTGAAAAGAGAAATCATTTTGTTGGAGTTGGTTTCTTCTGCTCAAATTTTTTAACGTTGTTTTTAATAGAATGAATACGTCAGTTAGATATTTATTTTGGTTTGTAATTTTATTCCTTGTTAAATTAATGTTTTTGGACATGAATATGAATATTTTACTTTTTGTTTATCTTGTGGTTTTGGATGCATATTTACTGTCTTTTAAGCAAATTAGGATTTATCACATCGTTTTAAAAAATTTAATTTGCCTTCATGGTTTTAAGGTTAACTAATTAGGATTATTGTTGTATTATAAAAATCTATACAAAAAAAATGAATTAAGAAATATTAAATATTAACCAATAACTATTTTATTAATATTGAAAACCAATAATATTCAAAATGAATAATAAATAAATTAAGAAATATTAAATATTAATCCATAATTCAACTGTCGGCACCAATTTGTATTTTTAATTTCCGTGGAAATGAACCAAATTATTATAACAACGTGTACTTAGTCCTAGTTCCACTAATGGAATTTAAAATCAGAGTGCATCCTACATGAAAAGAGAAATCATTTTGTTGGAGTTGGTTTCTTCAGCTCAAATTTTTTAACGTTGTTTTTTTATAGAATGAATACGTCATGTAGATATTTATTTTGGTTTGTAATTTTATTCCTTGTTAAATTAATGTTGTTGGACATGAATATGAATATTTTACTTTTTGTTTTCAGGGAAAATATCTGTTTTGGTCCCTTAACTATATCCTCTGGTTCACTTTGCTCTCTTAATTTTTTTTCGTGTCACTTTGTTTCTTTAATTTTCAAAACATAACCAAATTAGTCTTTCTGTTAGTGAACCGTTAATTAAAGTCCAAAAACTGCATCCAGGTGGCAGTTTACTTGATGAGGTGGATAAGTGGAGTCCAGATGGCAAACAAAATGAAGGGATAACACATCTATCTCTACCGAGGAATCACAAACGACATGAACTCATCACCAATCCAATCCTCACATCACTATAAAAAACGCGTAAATTATGGCCGTTTTATTACGACATTTATGAAAACCTCCATTTTTTGGGTACGTTATGACGTATCTTGGAAACAATGTAATGTTAATCATAAAATGTCAGTTTTAAACGCCGTTATCAACTTAACTTTTAAAAATAAATTCAATTTACATAAGAACGTTCTCTTTTTGGTTTTTCATCCTCTATTTAACCGTATTCAATCCTTATTTTAATTTTTTTTTAATTCTCTCTGTTTTTTTACAAATTCTAAACTCATTATTTTTTCCAACTTCTCCATTTATTTAATTTTTTTATTTTTCTAATATGAGAAAAACAATACCTCAACCATAATTTCCCTAATTTGTCGTTCTTCATTTTGCACCCACTTCCATTCTTCTTCATCCATCGTCCATATCCTTAACTTCTAAGAATCTTTGCCGCTTTTTCATATCCTGATCTTTATAGCATGTTTGTTCGCTCACCCGCCCTAGCGCACGCTCGCGCTCGCCTTCATCCATAGTCTTTTACAGAGCCTCTCTCTGATTCTTATTCCATTGTTAATAGGTATACCTCTTGCGTGACAGTGAATGTCGACGCCTTATGTCGTCATAATGGTTTTCTCCATCTTCATTAGGTTGTCTTCCTCTAATGTTGTTTATGCCGTGTCTAGGTTTTTCACTTAATCAAATTCAACTCCATCTAACTTCCACCAAAGGTACATTATTTTCAATATCTATTTCTATTTCATGTTTGTTATGACGCTTTTTTGATCTAAGATTTTGATGAAAAAGTTGAAGAAATCATAAACGACTAACAATTAATAACAAATTTCCAGAATTTTTCATCAAGGTAATATTTTTTTATTAATACTGCCCTGGTTAATATTTTTGTGTGTTTTGTGCTGTGAAATCTATGTTTTGGTGCTAGTTTGGATGTGTATGAAGTTGATTATGATCTAGGTCTTCTTTTCCTAATAATTTGAATGTTTTCGTATTAATTTGTTTATAAAATAATAGAAAATTGGTGTTTATTTTTAATGTTAATGAGATGAATTAGCTCTTGTACTGTCTTTGATAAGTAGCATTAGTATACCCACAACTTAATCTCCAATAAAAATAATCAATGAAGAAAGGTGATGTGATTTTTTCTTAAAATTATGATGGTTTTGGAATTTCATTTGATGGCTTGTGTTAATTTATCACCTTTACGAACTGGAAGACTTACTATAAAATTTCTGTTAGCGTAATTCATCGCCATCGTGAATTTCTTCTTCTTCTTCCTCAATCGTTCTTGATCGTTCTTTCCTTGAATCACTCAACCGGAGCTCTTGATACCAGATATTGGAAATCCACCAAAACATATGATGAATTTCTATAAATCTTGATGAATAAGATTGATATCACCACACAATAACAATGAAAAAATAAAAGATGAAGAAAGAAAATATTTTTCTGCAGAGTTTCTCTCTGCCCACAAACTGTGGAAAACTTTGTTATTCACTTGCAACTGTAAATTCTGTGAATACAGCTTGATTGACTTGATTACAAAACTGGGGGTTACTCCCTCTATTTACAAATTTAGATTAGCTTGCTCCCTATGCCAAAACCCAAAACCATAAAAGCCAAAAATATCTATTTTGGAACAAAATCAAATCTCTCTAAATCTAAAATTAAATTAAATCTGTGTGTAACAAACTGTTTTCACATTTTTAAATCAAATTAAATCTTTTCCACATTTCCATGTCTCTGTCGAGCAAACTGCTTCGACACAAAGAATTACTTTCAACAGAGAGGTATTAAAGGTATATACCGATTTTGAAAATTTTTACATTTACATTTTTATAATGGAAGTTGGACGGCATAGACCAATATCAACAAGAAAATGACATATCACAACTTGTAAAAATAAAATAAAATTTTAGGATTAAAATAAAAAACACGCTAACTTACAGAGACCAAAAGACTATTTAAATCTAGTTTCTATAATATAAAAAATATTTTAGACTTTTTATTTTTCATTTTTTTATAAGTATTTTGTTATCGTAATACAAAGTTAAAAATTGGGTTTCATTTTTCTAATCAAATCTTGATTGATTTTTTTTTTGAAAAAACAAATTTTGTTAGCTTTTTAAGATTCATTATTTGAATTTGTACAAAATAAACATCATTAAAAACATTTTTAATTAATCTGTTGATTATAAAAAATAAGATTTTTGTGAAAAATAATTTCTCTTTTTAAATCATTTTTATAATTTATTAAGATAATTTACTTAATTTTTAAAAAAACTTAAATAATTTTTCATGAAACACAAATTATTCAATTCGCATAATGAAAGTATCATTTTATGCTGAAGTGCTACTAGCATAACATCAAAGGTTGTTAAGAAACTTTAATAAACACTGACTCTAAATTGCCAATGCTTTATTACTAACCATACTATAAGTTTTGGTTAGTTAATTTGGATTCGCTTCAGAAAGTTTTGGTTTGGTTAACTGCAGTTCGGTTTGGTTAGTGAACCTGTCTCATAAATTATGATTCGGATCAGTAACTAAATAGTATGATTTGGTTACTAAACAATGGTTAGGTTCAATTCAATTCAGTTTTAAAAATTAATTCGATTCTATAGATTTTTTTTTGTAACCCTAGAGTCAGTATTGCTTGAAGTACATCCTAATTATAAATATCCTTACATGAAAGTGGCACAAAATGACGAATGGTTAAAAAAACTCAAGTATAAATTTTTGGTTGTATTAAAGAAAACAATAAAGTATCACTGAGATTAATTTATAAAAATCAATTTTAAATTTTAGATAAATCACATTAATTTCATTGTGTTTTATTATCATGTATTAAATATGGTTGTTAGAGTCATGCATATAAATCACAAAAAAGACAACGCATAACACCACTAATGAATTAACTTATCTCATTTTTCATGTATTATAAATGACATACATGTCTTGTGAGAATGAACTCTTTATACATAAGTTAGAAGTATATTTTGGTGGTAAATTCTACCCACTAGAATATGTTAGGAGTATAAATCTCTTGATATATTTATGTGCTATATATCTACTCTCTATCAAATAACTTAATTTTTTAAAATAATTTTATAAGTTTTTAAAATAACATGTAATTATAAAATAGACATTTAATAAATATTTATATCAATTTCAATAAAATAAAAAATGTATAAAAATAATAAGTAATTTTAAGAAAATATGACATTGATGTTAAATTGTATGTATAAAACATTTCTCTTCTATAAATGTAGTTTGTTTTTCTTTCTTTTTCTTTCCGTTTTTAAATCAAGTTCGAAAGACAATATTGAATAAAAATACAACATATATTTTTTTTTACATAGATTATTTTTAACTCAAGTTTTGCGAGAGTCGAGCCTTTAGCACTATGAGGTTAATATTGAATTTTATAAATTGATAATAGTTTTTAAATTTATATATATATATATATATATATATATATATATATATATATATATATATATATATATATATATATATATATATATATATATATATATATATATATATATATATATATATATATATATATATATATATATATATATATATATATATATATATATATATTGAGCTTAATTCATATGGTTTTTTCTTTAAATGTATTTTTCATTTTTTAATTAAATATAGTTTGTTTATCTTATGGTTTTGGATGCATATTTACTGTCTTTTAAGCAAATTAGGATTTATCACACCGTTTTAAAAAATTTAATTTGCCTTCATGGTTTTAAGGTTAACTAATTAGGATTATTGTTGTATTATAAAAATCTATACAAAAAAAATGAATTAAGAAATATTAAATATTAACCAATAACTATTTTATTAATATTGAAAACCAATAATATTCAAAATGAATAATAAATAAATTAAGAAATATTAAATATTAATCCATAATTCAACTGTCGGCACCAATTTGTATTTTTAATTTCCGTGGAAATGAACCAAATTATTATAACAACGTGTACTTAGTCCTAGTTCCACTAATGGAATTTAAAATCAGAGTGCATCCTACATGAAAAGAGAAATCATTTCGTTGGAGTTGGTTTCTTCTGCTCAAATTTTTTAACGTTATTTTTTATAGAATGAATACGTCATGTAGATATTTATTTTGGTTTGTAATTTTATTCCTTGTTAAATTAATGTTGTTGGACATGAATATGAATATTTTACTTTTTGTTTTCAGGGAAAATATCTGTTTTGGTCCCTTAACTATATCCTCTGGTTCACTTTGCTCTCTTAATTTTTTTTCTTGTCACTTTGATTCTTTAATTTTCAAAACATAACCAAATTAGTCTTTCTGTTAGTGAACCGTTAATTAAAGTCCAAAAACTGCATCCAGGTGGCAGTTTACTTGATGAGGTGGATAAGTGGAGTCCAGATGGCAAACAAAATGAAGGGATAACACATCTATCTCTACCGAGGAATCACAAACGACATGAACTCATCACCAATCCAATCCTCACATCACTATAAAAAACGCGTAAATTATGGCCGTTTTATTACGACATTTATGAAAACCTCCATTTTTTGGGTACGTTATGACGTATCTTGGAAACAATGTAATGTTAATCATAAAATGTCAGTTTTAAACGCCGTTATCAACTTAACTTTTAAAAATAAATTCAATTTACATAAGAACGTTCTCTTTTTGGTTTTTCATCCTCTATTTAACCGTATTCAATCCTTATTTTAATTTTTTTTTAATTCTCTCTGTTTTTTTACAAATTCTAAACTCATTATTTTTTCCAACTTCTCCATTTATTTAATTTTTTTATTTTTCTAATATGAGAAAAACAATACCTCAACCACAATTTCCCTAATTTGTCGTTCTTCATTTTGCACCCACTTCCATTCTTCTTCATCCATCGTCCATATCCTTAACTTCTAAGAATCTTTGCCGCTTTATCATATCCTGATCTTTATAGCATGCTTGTTCGCTCACCCGCCCTAGCGCACGCTCGCGCTCGCCTTCATCCATAGTCTTTTACAGAGCCTCTCTCTGATTCTTATTCCATTGTTAATAGGTATACCTCTTGCGCGGCAGTGAATGTCGACGCCTTATGTCGTCATAATGGTTTTCTCCATCTTCATTAGGTTGTCTTCCTCTAATGTTGTTTATGCCGTGTCTAGGTTTTTCACTTAATCAAATTCAACTCCATCTAACTTCCACCAAAGGTACATTATTTTCAATATCTATTTCTATTTCATGTTTGTTATGACGCTTTTTTGATCTAAGATTTTGATGAAAAAGTTGAAGAAATCATAAACGACTAACAATTAATAACAAATTTCCAGAATTTTTCATCAAGGTAATATTTTTTTATTAATACTGCCCTGGTTAATATTTTTGTGTGTTTTGTGCTGTGAAATCTATGTTTTGGTGCTAGTTTGGATGTGTATGAAGTTGATTATGATCTAGGTCTTCTTTTCCTAATAATTTGAATGTTTTCGTATTAATTTGTTTATAAAATAATAGAAAATTGGTGTTTATTTTTAATGTTAATGAGATGAATTAGCTCTTGTACTGTCTTTGATAAGTAGCATTAGTATACCCACAACTTAATCTCCAATAAAAATAATCAATGAAGAAAGGTGATGTGATTTTTTCTTAAAATTATGATGGTTTTGGAATTTCATTTGATGGCTTGTGTTAATTTATCACCTTTACGAACTGGAAGACTTACTATAAAATTTCTATTAGCGTAATTCATCGCCATCGTGAATTTCTTCTTCTTCTTCCTCAATCGTTCTTGATCGTTCTTTCCTTGAATCACTCAACCGGAGCTCTTGATACCAGATATTGGAAATCCACCAAAACATATGATGAATTTCTATAAATCTTGATGAATAAGATTGATATCACCACACAATAACAATGAAAAAATAAAAGATGAAGAAAGAAAATATTTTTCTGCAGAGTTTCTCTCTGCCCACAAACTGTGGAAAACTTTGTTATTCACTTGCAACTGTAAATTCTGTGAATACAGCTTGATTGACTTGATTACAAAACTGGGGGTTACTCCCTCTATTTACAAATTTAGATTAGCTTGCTCCCTATGCCAAAACCCAAAACCATAAAAGCCAAAAATATCTATTTTGGAACAAAATCAAATCTCTCTAAATCTAAAATTAAATTAAATCTGTGTGTAACAAACTGTTTTCACATTTTTAAATCAAATTAAATCTTTTCCACATTTCCATGTCTCTGTCGAGCAAACTGCTTCGACACAAAGAATTACTTTCAACAGAGAGGTATTAAAGGTATATACCGATTTTGAAAATTTTTACATTTACATTTTTATAATGGAAGTTGGACGGCATAGACCAATATCAACAAGAAAATGACATATCACAACTTGTAAAAATAAAATAAAATTTTAGGATTAAAATAAAAAACACGCTAACTTACAGAGACCAAAAGACTATTTAAATCTAGTTTCTATAATATAAAAAATATTTTAGACTTTTTATTTTTCATTTTTTTATAAGTATTTTGTTATCGTAATACAAAGTTAAAAATTGGGTTTCATTTTTCTAATCAAATCTTGATTGATTTTTTTTTTTGAAAAAACAAATTTTGTTAGCTTTTTAAGATTCATTATTTGAATTTGTACAAAATAAACATCATTAAAAACATTTTTAATTAATCTGTTGATTATAAAAAATAAGATTTTTGTGAAAAATAATTTCTCTTTTTAAATCATTTTTATAATTTATTAAGATAATTTACTTAATTTTTAAAAAAACTTAAATAATTTTTCATGAAACACAAATTATTCAATTCGCATAATGAAAGTATCATTTTATGCTGAAGTGCTACTAGCATAACATCAAAGGTTGTTAAGAAACTTTAATAAACACTGACTCTAAATTGCCAATGCTTTATTACTAACCATACTATAAGTTTTGGTTAGTTAATTTGGATTCGCTTCAGAAAGTTTTGGTTTGGTTAACTGCAGTTCGGTTTGGTTAGTGAACCTGTCTCATAAATTATGATTCGGATCAGTAACTAAATAGTATGATTTGGTTACTAAACAATGGTTAGGTTCAATTCAATTCAGTTTTAAAAATTAATTCGATTCTATAGATTTTTTTTTGTAACCCTAGAGTCAGTATTGCTTGAAATACATCCTAATTATAAATATCCTTACATGAAAGTGGCACAAAATGACGAATGGTTAAAAAAACTCAAGTATAAATTTTTGGTTGTATTAAAGAAAACAATAAAGTATCACTGAGATTAATTTATAAAAATCAATTTTAAATTTTAGATAAATCACATTAATTTCATTGTGTTTTATTATCATGTATTAAATATGGTTGTTAGAGTCATGCATATAAATCACAAAAAAGACAACGCATAACACCACTAATGAATTAACTTATCTCATTTTTCATGTATTATAAATGACATACATGTCTTGTGAGAATGAACTCTTTATACATAAGTTAGAAGTATATTTTGGTGGTAAATTCTACCCACTAGTATATGTTAGGAGTATAAATCTCTTGTTATATTTATGTGCTATATATCTACTCTCTATCAAATAACTTAATTTTTTAAAATAATTTTATAAGTTTTTAAAATAACATGTAATTATAAAATAGACATTTAATAAATATTTATATCAATTTCAATAAAATAAAAAATGTATAAAAATAATAAGTAATTTTAAGAAAATATGACATTGATGTTAAATTGTATGTATAAAAACATTTCTCTTCTATAAATGTAGTTTGTT
This sequence comes from Vicia faba, assembly GCA_948472305.1. Lineage (NCBI taxonomy): Eukaryota > Viridiplantae > Streptophyta > Magnoliopsida > Fabales > Fabaceae > Vicia > Vicia faba. The sequence continues at coordinate 34,657 of CATIWC010000091.1, forward strand.
TTTCTTTCTTTTTCTTTCTGTTTTTAAATCAAGTTCGAAAGACAATATTGAATAAAAATACAACATATATTTTTTCTTACATAGATTATTTTTAACTCAAGTTTTGCGAGAGTCGAGCCTTTAGCACTATGAGGTTAATATTGAATTTTATAATATATATATATATATATATATATATATATATATATATATATATATATATATATATATATATATATATATATATATATATAGTTTAAAATGTATGATAATTAGTATATATTTATTTATTTAATCAAACTTGTTTGAAATCTAATTTTTTTTCACA
>CATIWC010000092.1:0-2500 GCA_948472305.1 Vicia faba
TAAATTTCTAGTTTGATGACTTAGACTTCGAATTTTTTCTTGATTTTTTGCATGCTCTTTAAACACAATATAAGAACCCCTCCCACCAAAAATTAGAATTTTTCGACTTCGGATGAATTAATTATGAATTTTCTAAGCGCCGGATTTTCAAGAACGGGAGCGGAGGCAAACGCGCCTTAGGAATGGAATTTCCCGATGATTTTTTGCATGGACATCTCAAATAACACATAGAAGGGATCTGCAAAGTTTCGTAGCGTTTCGATAACGTCTCGATTTATTTTGAATTTTCGTCCGAAACGCGTGTAATTGAGTTTTTTTCAAGGGGCGGAAGCAAACAAACGTCGGGCTACGGAATGAGTTCCGGTCTGGAATTTTTCATGCATTAATCTGCCACCAAATTGAGATGGCATGCCAAGTTTCATGCCATTCGGGCGATCCCTCGATATATTTCGGCTTTTCGCGTGTCGGGCCCCCGTGCGGTTTTTCCGACGGGAGCGGAGGCAAACGCGCCTTAGGGGAATAATCTCCCGATGGATTTTTGCATGCACTTCCCAAATAACACATTGAGAGTGTCCAAGGAGTTTCGTAGCGTTTCGACAAGCCCTCGGTCTACTTTCAATTTCCGACCGGAACGCGTGCGTGTGCGGTTTCTCCATGAACGGGAGCGGAGGCAAACGCGCCTTAGGGGAATAATCTCCCGATGAATTTTTGCATGGAAGTCCCCAAATAACACATAGAAGGGATCTGCAAAGTTTCGTAGCGTTTCGACAATTTTGAATTTCCGGCCCGAACGGGCCCCCGTGCGGTTTTTTCCGACGGGAGCGGAGGCAAACGCGCCTTAGGGGAATAATCTCCCGATGGATTTTTGCATGCACTTCCCAAATAACACATTGAGAGTGTCCAAGGAGTTTCGTAGCGTTTCGACAAGCCCTCGGTCTACTTTCAATTTCCGACCGGAACGCGTGCGTGTGCGGTTTCTCCATGAACGGGAGCGGAGGCAAACGCGCCTTAGGGGAATAATCTCCCGATGAATTTTTGCATGGAAGTCCCAAATAACACATAGAAGGGATCTGCAAAGTTTCGTAGCGTTTCGACAATTTTGAATTTCCGGCCCGAACGGGCCCCCCGTGCGGTTTTTCCGACGGGAGCGGAGGCAAACGCGCCTTAGGGGAATAATCTCCCGATGGATTTTTGCATGCACTTCCCAAATAACACATTGAGAGTGTCCAAGGAGTTTCGTAGCGTTTCGACAAGCCCTCGGTCTACTTTCAATTTCCGACCGGAACGCGTGCGTGTGCGGTTTCTCCATGAACGGGAGCGGAGGCAAACGCGCCTTAGGGGAATAATCTCCGATGAATTTTTGCATGGAAGTCCCAAATAACACATAGAAGGGATCTGCAAAGTTTCGTAGCGTTTCGACAATTTTGAATTTCGGCCCGAACGGGCCCCCGTGCGGTTTTTCCGACGGGAGCGGAGGCAAACGCGCCTTAGGGGAATAATCTCCCGATGGATTTTTGCATGCACTTCCCAAATAACACATTGAGAGTGTCCAAGGAGTTTCGTAGCGTTTCGACAAGCCCTCGGTCTACTTTCAATTTCCGACCGGAACGCGTGCGTGTGCGGTTTCTCCATGAACGGGAGCGGAGGCAAACGCGCCTTAGGGGAATAATCTCCCGATGAATTTTTGCATGGAAGTCCCAAATAACACATAGAAGGGATCTGCAAAGTTTCGTAGCGTTTCGACAATTTTGAATTTCCGGCCCGAACGGGCCCCCGTGCGGTTTTTCCGACGGGAGCGGAGGCAAACGCGCCTTAGGGGAATAATCTCCCGATGGATTTTTGCATGCACTTCCCAAATAACACATTGAGAGTGTCCAAGGAGTTTCGTAGCGTTTCGACAAGCCCTCGGTCTACTTTCAATTTCCGACCGGAACGCGTGCGTGTGCGGTTTCTCCATGAACGGGAGCGGAGGCAAACGCGCCTTAGGGGAATAATCTCCCGATGAATTTTTGCATGGAAGTCCCAAATAACACATAGAAGGGATCTGCAAAGTTTCGTAGCGTTTCGACAATTTTGAATTTCCGGCCCGAACGGGCCCCCGTGCGGTTTTTCCGACGGGAGCGGAGGCAAACGCGCCTTAGGGGAATAATCTCCCGATGGATTTTTGCATGCACTTCCCAAATAACACATTGAGAGTGTCCAAGGAGTTTCGTAGCGTTTCGACAAGCCCTCGGTCTACTTTCAATTTCCGACCGGAACGCGTGCGTGTGCGGTTTCTCCATGAACGGGAGCGGAGGCAAACGCGCCTTAGGGGAATAATCTCCCGATGAATTTTTGCATGGAAGTCCCAAATAACACATAGAAGGGATCTGCAAAGTTTCGTAGCGTTTCGACAATTTTGAATTTCCGGCCCGAACGGGCCCCCGTGCGGTTTTTCCGACGGGAGCGGAGGCAAACGCGCCTTAGGGGAATAATCTCCCGATGGATTTTTGCATGCACT
>CATIWC010000092.1:32500-33745 GCA_948472305.1 Vicia faba
TTTTCAAGGGGCGGAAGCAAACAAACGTCGGGCTACGGAATGAGTTCCGGTCTGGAATTTTTCATGCATTAATCTGCCACCAAATTGAGATGGCATGCCAAGTTTCATGCCATTCGGGCGATCCCTCGATATATTTCGGCTTTTCGCGTGTCGGGCCCCCGTGCGGTTTTTCCGACGGGAGCGGAGGCAAACGCGCCTTAGGGGAATAATCTCCCGATGGATTTTTGCATGCACTTCCCAAATAACACATTGAGAGTGTCCAAGGAGTTTCGTAGCGTTTCGACAAGCCCTCGGTCTACTTTCAATTTCCGACCGGAACGCGTGCGTGTGCGGTTTCTCCATGAACGGGAGCGGAGGCAAACGCGCCTTAGGGGAATAATCTCCCGATGAATTTTTGCATGGAAGTCCCAAATAACACATAGAAGGGATCTGCAAAGTTTCGTAGCGTTTCGACAATTTTGAATTTCCGGCCCGAACGGGCCCCCGTGCGGTTTTTCCGACGGGAGCGGAGGCAAACGCGCCTTAGGGGAATAATCTCCCGATGGATTTTTGCATGCACTTCCCAAATAACACATTGAGAGTGTCCAAGGAGTTTCGTAGCGTTTCGACAAGCCCTCGGTCTACTTTCAATTTCCGACCGGAACGCGTGCGTGTGCGGTTTCTCCATGAACGGGAGCGGAGGCAAACGCGCCTTAGGGGAATAATCTCCCGATGAATTTTTGCATGGAAGTCCCAAATAACACATAGAAGGGATCTGCAAAGTTTCGTAGCGTTTCGACAATTTTGAATTTCCGGCCCGAACGGGCCCCCGTGCGGTTTTTCCGACGGGAGCGGAGGCAAACGCGCCTTAGGGGAATAATCTCCCGATGGATTTTTGCATGCACTTCCCAAATAACACATTGAGAGTGTCCAAGGAGTTTCGTAGCGTTTCGACAAGCCCTCGGTCTACTTTCAATTTCCGACCGGAACGCGTGCGTGTGCGGTTTCTCCATGAACGGGAGCGGAGGCAAACGCGCCTTAGGGGAATAATCTCCCGATGAATTTTTGCATGGAAGTCCCAAATAACACATAGAAGGGATCTGCAAAGTTTCGTAGCGTTTCGACAATTTTGAATTTCCGGCCCGAACGGGCCCCCGTGCGGTTTTTCCGACGGGAGCGGAGGCAAACGCGCCTTAGGGGAATAATCTCCCGATGGATTTTTGCATGCACTTCCCAAATAACACATTGAGAGTGTCCAAGGAGTTT
>CATIWC010000093.1:5000-7500 GCA_948472305.1 Vicia faba
CGAAACGCTACGAAACTCCTTGGACACTCTCAATGTGTTATTTGGGAAGTGCATGCAAAAATCCATCGGGAGATTATTCCCCTAAGGCGCGTTTGCCTCCGCTCCCGTCGGAAAAACCGCACGGGGGCCCGTTCGGGCCGGAAATTCAAAATTGTCGAAACGCTACGAAACTTTGCAGATCCCTTCTATGTGTTATTTGGGACTTCCATGCAAAAATTCATCGGGAGATTATTCCCCTAAGGCGCGTTTGCCTCCGCTCCCGTTCATGGAGAAACCGCACACGCACGCGTTCCGGTCGGAAATTGAAAGTAGACCGAGGGCTTGTCGAAACGCTACGAAACTCCTTGGACACTCTCAATGTGTTATTTGGGAAGTGCATGCAAAAATCCATCGGGAGATTATTCCCCTAAGGCGCGTTTGCCTCCGCTCCCGTCGGAAAAACCGCACGGGGGCCCGTTCGGGCCGGAAATTCAAAATTGTCGAAACGCTACGAAACTTTGCAGATCCCTTCTATGTGTTATTTGGGACTTCCATGCAAAAATTCATCGGGAGATTATTCCCCTAAGGCGCGTTTGCCTCCGCTCCCGTTCATGGAGAAACCGCACACGCACGCGTTCCGGTCGGAAATTGAAAGTAGACCGAGGGCTTGTCGAAACGCTACGAAACTCCTTGGACACTCTCAATGTGTTATTTGGGAAGTGCATGCAAAAATCCATCGGGAGATTATTCCCCTAAGGCGCGTTTGCCTCCGCTCCCGTCGGAAAAACCGCACGGGGGCCCGTTCGGGCCGGAAATTCAAAATTGTCGAAACGCTACGAAACTTTGCAGATCCCTTCTATGTGTTATTTGGGACTTCCATGCAAAAATTCATCGGGAGATTATTCCCCTAAGGCGCGTTTGCCTCCGCTCCCGTTCATGGAGAAACCGCACACGCACGCGTTCCGGTCGGAAATTGAAAGTAGACCGAGGGCTTGTCGAAACGCTACGAAACTCCTTGGACACTCTCAATGTGTTATTTGGGAAGTGCATGCAAAAATCCATCGGGAGATTATTCCCCTAAGGCGCGTTTGCCTCCGCTCCCGTCGGAAAAACCGCACGGGGGCCCGTTCGGGCCGGAAATTCAAAATTGTCGAAACGCTACGAAACTTTGCAGATCCCTTCTATGTGTTATTTGGGACTTCCATGCAAAAATTCATCGGGAGATTATTCCCCTAAGGCGCGTTTGCCTCCGCTCCCGTTCATGGAGAAACCGCACACGCACGCGTTCCGGTCGGAAATTGAAAGTAGACCGAGGGCTTGTCGAAACGCTACGAAACTCCTTGGACACTCTCAATGTGTTATTTGGGAAGTGCATGCAAAAATCCATCGGGAGATTATTCCCCTAAGGCGCGTTTGCCTCCGCTCCCGTCGGAAAAACCGCACGGGGGCCCGTTCGGGCCGGAAATTCAAAATTGTCGAAACGCTACGAAACTTTGCAGATCCCTTCTATGTGTTATTTGGGACTTCCATGCAAAAATTCATCGGGAGATTATTCCCCTAAGGCGCGTTTGCCTCCGCTCCCGTTCATGGAGAAACCGCACACGCACGCGTTCCGGTCGGAAATTGAAAGTAGACCGAGGGCTTGTCGAAACGCTACGAAACTCCTTGGACACTCTCAATGTGTTATTTGGGAAGTGCATGCAAAAATCCATCGGGAGATTATTCCCCTAAGGCGCGTTTGCCTCCGCTCCCGTCGGAAAAACCGCACGGGGGCCCGTTCGGGCCGGAAATTCAAAATTGTCGAAACGCTACGAAACTTTGCAGATCCCTTCTATGTGTTATTTGGGACTTCCATGCAAAAATTCATCGGGAGATTATTCCCCTAAGGCGCGTTTGCCTCCGCTCCCGTTCATGGAGAAACCGCACACGCACGCGTTCCGGTCGGAAATTGAAAGTAGACCGAGGGCTTGTCGAAACGCTACGAAACTCCTTGGACACTCTCAATGTGTTATTTGGGAAGTGCATGCAAAAATCCATCGGGAGATTATTCCCCTAAGGCGCGTTTGCCTCCGCTCCCGTCGGAAAAACCGCACGGGGGCCCGTTCGGGCCGGAAATTCAAAATTGTCGAAACGCTACGAAACTTTGCAGATCCCTTCTATGTGTTATTTGGGACTTCCATGCAAAAATTCATCGGGAGATTATTCCCCTAAGGCGCGTTTGCCTCCGCTCCCGTTCATGGAGAAACCGCACACGCACGCGTTCCGGTCGGAAATTGAAAGTAGACCGAGGGCTTGTCGAAACGCTACGAAACTCCTTGGACACTCTCAATGTGTTATTTGGGAAGTGCATGCAAAAATCCATCGGGAGATTATTCCCCTAAGGCGCGTTTGCCTCCGCTCCCGTCGGAAAAACCGCACGGGGGCCCGTTCGGGCCGGAAATTCAAAATTGTCGAAACGCTACGAAACTTTGCAGATCCCTTCTATGTGTTATTTGGGACTTCCATGCAAAAATTCATCGGG
>CATIWC010000093.1:27500-30000 GCA_948472305.1 Vicia faba
GGAAATTGAAAGTAGACCGAGGGCTTGTCGAAACGCTACGAAACTCCTTGGACAACTCTCAATGTGTTATTTGGGAAGTGCATGCAAAAATCCATCGGGAGATTATTCCCCTAAGGCGCGTTTGCCTCCGCTCCCGTCGGAAAAACCGCACGGGGGCCCGTTCGGGCCGGAAATTCAAAATTGTCGAAACGCTACGAAACTTTGCAGATCCCTTCTATGTGTTATTTGGGACTTCCATGCAAAAATTCATCGGGAGATTATTCCCCTAAGGCGCGTTTGCCTCCGCTCCCGTTCATGGAGAAACCGCACACGCACGCGTTCCGGTCGGAAATTGAAAGTAGACCGAGGGCTTGTCGAAACGCTACGAAACTCCTTGGACACTCTCAATGTGTTATTTGGGAAGTGCATGCAAAAATCCATCGGGAGATTATTCCCCTACAGGCGCGTTTGCCTCCGCTCCCCGTCGGAAAAACCGCACGGGGGCCCGTTCGGGCCGGAAATTCAAAATTGTCGAAACGCTACGAAACTTTGCAGATCCCTTCTATGTGTTATTTGGGGACTTCCATGCAAAATTCATCGGGAGATTATTCCCCCTAAGGCGCGTTTGCCTCCGCTCCCGTTCATGGAGAAACGCACACGCACGCGTTCCGGTCCGGAAATTGAAAGTAGACCGAGGGCTTGTCGAAACGCTACGAAACTCCTTGGACACTCTCAATGTGTTATTTGGAAGTGCATGCAAAAATCCATCGGGAGATTATTCCCCTAAGGCGCGTTTGCCTCCGCTCCCGTCGGAAAAACCGCACGGGGGCCCCGTTCGGAGCCGGAAATTCAAAATTGTCGAAACGCTACGAAACTTTGCAGATCCGTTCTATGTGTTTATTTGGGACTTCCATGCAAAAATTCATCGGGAGATTATTCCCCTAAGGCGCGTTTGCCTCCGCTCCCGTTCATGGAGAAACCGCACACGCACGCGTTCCGGTCGGAAATTGAAAGTAGACCGAGGGCTTGTCGAAACGCTACGAAACTCCTTGGACACTCTCAATGTGTTATTTGGGAAGTGCATGCAAAAATCCATCGGGAGATTATTCCCCTAAGGCGCGTTTGCCTCCGCTCCCGTCGGAAAAAACCGCACGGGGGCCCGTTCGGGCCGGAAATTCAAAATTGTCGAAACGCTACGAAACTTTGCCAGATCCCTTCTATGTGTTATTTGGGACTTCCATGCAAAAATTCATCGGGAGATTATTCCCCTAAGGCGCGTTTGCCTCCGCTCCCGTTCATGGAGAAACCGCACACGCACGCGTTCCGGTCGGAAATTGAAAGTAGACCGAGGGCTTGTCGAAACGCTACGAAACTCCTTGGACACTCTCAATGTGTTATTTGGGGAAGTGCATGCAAAAATCCATCGGGAGATTATTCCCCTAAGGCGCGTTTGCCCTCCGCTCCCCGTCGGAAATGTGTTATTTGGGAAGTGCATGCAAAAATCCATCGGGAGATTATTCCCCTAAGGCGCGTTTGCCTCCGCTCCCGTCGGAAAAACCGCACGGGGGCCCGTTCGGGCCGGAAATTCAAAATTGTCGAAACGCTACGAAACTTTGCAGATCCCTTCTATGTGTTATTTGGGACTTCCATGCAAAAATTCATCGGGAGATTATTCCCCTAAGGCGCGTTTGCCTCCGCTCCCGTTCATGGAGAAACCGCACACGCACGCGTTCCGGTCGGAAATTGAAAGTAGACCGAGGGCTTGTCGAAACGCTACGAAACTCCTTGGACACTCTCAATGTGTTATTTGGGAAGTGCATGCAAAAATCCATCGGGAGATTATTCCCCTAAGGCGCGTTTGCCTCCGCTCCCGTCGGAAAAACCGCACGGGGGCCCGTTCGGGCCGGAAATTCAAAATTGTCGAAACGCTACGAAACTTTGCAGATCCCTTCTATGTGTTATTTGGGACTTCCATGCAAAAATTCATCGGGAGATTATTCCCCTAAGGCGCGTTTGCCTCCGCTCCCGTTCATGGAGAAACCGCACACGCACGCGTTCCGGTCGGAAATTGAAAGTAGACCGAGGGCTTGTCGAAACGCTACGAAACTCCTTGGACACTCTCAATGTGTTATTTGGGAAGTGCATGCAAAAATCCATCGGGAGATTATTCCCCTAAGGCGCGTTTGCCTCCGCTCCCGTCGGAAAAACCGCACGGGGGCCCGACACGCGAAAAGCCGAAATATATCGAGGGATCGCCCGAATGGCATGAAACTTGGCATGCCATCTCAATTTGGTGGCAGATTAATGCATGAAAAATTCCAGACCGGAACTCATTCCGTAGCCCGACGTTTGTTTGCTTCCGCCCCTTGAAAAAAACTCAATTACACGCGTTTCGGACGAAAATTCAAAATAAATCGAGACGTTATCGAAACGCTACGAAACTTTGCAGATCCCTTCTATGTGTTATTTGAGATGTCCATGCAAAAAATCATCGGGAAATTCCATTCCTAAGGCGCGTTTG
>CATIWC010000094.1:0-28116 GCA_948472305.1 Vicia faba
AAGGGTTTAGAATCAAACCAACAATGCGAATTACCACTACTATTTAAAAATATATAAAACAATACAATAATCTAACTTTCTCCGCAACTTCAATAACACAAACATGATCAGAATCATTACCACCATTCAGAAATATTTAGGACAATACTATCATTCAGAAATATCTATGGCAGCACAATATCTTGACCTTATGAGACACTACCAAATCTTCTTAAATATTTTGTATATTTTAATAAATTATAGTCTAAAATTATCAATGGTATCTTTTTTTCATAAAATTATAAATGATAACTTTTTTTGTAAAATTTAAAAACAATTATGAACTTCTGATTATCTTAATCAATATTTAATACAAAAATATATGTACTTATTTCATAACTATACTTATTTTTTAATTATATTTCATTAACTTGGATGCTAACGACAAACTTATAAATGAAATGTTTTTATTGAAGGTAAAAATTTGTGTTTGAAAATTTTATATTGATTTAGTTAAAATTTTATATGTAATTTATTTCACACACCCCATCAGATTTCATGTCACACACCCCCATCAATTCATATTGTTTCAAAATCAATTATTGAAAAATGAATTAAATCAATCGGTCGATCAGTTGAACTAGGAATTAAAGTCGTATCTGGCCGAACAAATTTTGAAAACCAAACAATACTAAAATCGGTATACAAACTAGGAAACCTAGAATAACAAGTAGGGAAAACCAAATGTTTAATCGGTTCCTAACATTAAATCGTAATTTACTTATTTTTTATGAAGAAACTAAAAAGGATAAGGAGTAGTTTTCAATACACCAGATCTATTGAATTCTATTTCCTCTTTCTTGTATTTGTAGTAGTCAAATCCAAACATTATAAATCATTTATTTTCATCCTTGTTAGCAAACGAGAACTAACGACAAACTTATAATAAGGAGAAAATTTAAATATAATTTTTTAAGTGTAGTTTTTACTATTTTTCAATAAAAATATGACAAGTGTATAATTTACTCTTACACGCAACTTTTAAATTTAAATTTTTATATTTAACAGAAAAAGAAGAAAACAAAAAATTTTAGTTACACATATATTTAATTCACAATAAAAGGAGAGAGATATAGTAACAAATTTACTTTTTTTATCTTTATAATTGTTTATGTTATAACCTTTTTAAGAAAATTAAACTATACGTTTCTTATAATATTTAAATTTTGATAATCCATTTAATCTCTCTCTCTCTCTCTCTCTCTTTATATATATATATATATATATATATATATATATATATATATATATATATATATATATATATATATATATATATATATATATATATATATATATATAATATATATATATATATATATATATATATATATATATATATATATATATATATATATATAATTTAGAAAATAATATAAATTTATAAACAAAAGAAAAATATAAAAAACATATTCTAAATTGACATTTAAAAGAAAATAAAATATAAACAAAATTAAACATTGAAAGAAAAAACACAAGTAAATATGAAAATAGAAACTAAAATATATTTTAAACAAATAAAATATATAAAAAAATTAAAAAGCAGATAAAAAGAAAACTAACCACTTGAAAAAATACAAGTAAGAAACAAAGATTTTGCATGATCTAATCTTAAATTTTGAAAGATGGTTTTAATATTTTAAAATAAATATAATGATAATTATATAAATATAATTAAAATTATAATAACTCATTTCTCTTCACTTTTCTCATCAAAACCCCAAATTTGTAATATTTTTAATTAAATATAAATAATTTATGTAAATATAATTTATTATAACGTTTGTTTTTAATAAATGGGATCCCTTAATTTATTTTAAACTTTAATTTATTTTTACCATTTTTTAATGTTTTTTTGTTATAAGTGATTTGTTTTCATTCTTTTTTGAGAGTGTAGACCGAACCAAAAAAATCTGAAAACAATCTTCCATAGTTTTTCTCTGAGTAAATTGTTTGTCCAAGGAAAGGTTATTAATGTTTTCTTACTAGTAAATACTTTTTTTTTTAAATATATTATCATTATCTAAAATAAATAAAAATTTATTACCACATTCGTCTCTTCTTTAATGATTACATATTTTAATAGTTATTTATTTTATTTATTATGTATACTATTCATTTTATTATTAATGTCATGAAAATGAGTTCATAGATATTTATTTTATTTATTCATAACTTAAATACATAATGACCATTAAATATAAATATTTATTGAATTATATTTTATTATTTAATAATATTTTATATACAAATTAAAAATTATATGTTAAGTAAAAAGGAGAAATACAAAGACAATGACCTAGAAATAAACTTATTATTGAAACATATCTAAATTAGCTTCGTCATTCAAAAATATAAAATATTTAAAAAAATTGTAAGGGTTTAGAATCAAACCAACAATCCGAATTACCACTACTATTTAAAAATATCTAAAACAATACAATAATCTAACTTTCGTCGCAACTTAAATAACACAAACATGATCGGAAATCATTACCCACCATTCAGAAATATTTAGGACAATACTATCATTCAGAAATATCTAGAGCAACACAATATCTTGACCTTATGAGACACTACCAAATCTTCTTAAATATTTTGTATATTTTAATAAATTATAGTCTAAAATTATCAATGGTTTCTTTTTTTCATAAAATTATCAATGATAACTTTTTTTTGTAAAATTTAAAAACAATTATGATCTTCTGAATATCTTAATCAATATTTAATACAAAAATATATGTACTTATTTCATAACTATAATTATTTTTAATTATATTTCATTAACTTGGATGCTAACGACAAACTTATAAATGAAATGTTTATATTGAAGGTAAAAATTTGTGTTTGAAAATTTTATATTGATTTAGTTAAAATTTTATATTTAATTTATTTCACACACCCCATTACATTTCATGTCACACTCCCCCATCAATTCATACTGTTTCAAAATCAATTATTGAAAAATGAATTAAATCAATCGGTCGATCAGTTGAACTAGGAATTAAAGTCGTATCTGGCCGAACAAATTTTGAAAACCAAACAATACTAAAATCGGTATACAAACTAGGAAACCGAGAATAAATAGGAGGGAAAACCAAAGGTTTAATCGGTTCCTAACATTACACCGTAATTTACTTATTTTTTATGAAGAAACTAAAAAGGATAAGGAGTAGTTTTCAATACACCAGATCTATTGATTCTATTTCTTCTTTCTTGTATTTGTAGTAGTCAAATCCAAACATTATAAATCATTTCTTTTCATCTTTGTTAGCAAACGAGAACTAACGACAAACTTATAATAAGGAGAAAATTTAAATATAATTTTTTAAGTGTAGTTTTTACTATTTTTCAATAAAAATATGACAAGTGTATAATTTACTCTTACACGCAACTTTTAAATTTAATTTTTTATATTTAACAGAAAAAGAAGAAAACAAAAAATTTTAGTTACACATATATTTAGTTGACAATAAAAGGAGAGAGATATAGTAACAACTTTACTTTTTTTTTTATCTTTATAATTGTTTATGTTATAACCTTTTTAAGAAAATTAAACTATATGTTTCTTATAATATTTAAATTTTGATAATCCATTTAATCTCTCTCTCTCTCTCTCTCTCTCTCTCTCTCTCTCTCTCTCTCTCTCTATATATATATATATATATATATATATATATATATATATATATATATATATATATATATATATATATATATATATATATATATATATATATATAATTTAGAAAATAATATAAATTTATAAACAAAACAAAAATATAAAAAACATATTCTAAATTAACATTTAAAAGAAAAGAAAATATAAACAAAATTAAACATTGAAAGAAAAACCACAAGTAAATATGAAAATAGAAACTAAAATATATTTTAAACAAATAAAATATATAAAAAAATTAAAAAGCAGATAAAAAGAAAACTAACCACTTGAAAAAATACAAGTAAGAAACAAAGATTTTGCATGATCTAATCTTAAATTTTGAAAGATGGTTTTAATATTTTAAAATAAATATAATGATAATTATATAAATATAATTAAAATTATAATAACTCATTTCTCTTCACTTTTCTCATCAAAACCCCAAATTTGTAATATTTTTAATTAAATATAAATAATTTATGTAAATATAATTTATTATAACGTTTGTTTTTAATAAATGGGATCCCTTAATTTATTTTAAACTTTAATTTATTTTTACCATTTTTTAATGTTTTTTTGTTATAAGTGATTTGTTTTCATTCTTTTTTGAGAGTGTAGACCGAACCAAAAAAATCTGAAAACAATCTTCCATAGTTTTTCTCTGAGTAAATTGTTTGTCCAAGGAAAGGTTATTAATGTTTTCTTACTAGTAAATACTTTTTTTTAAAATATATTATCATTATCTAAAATAAATAAAAATTTATTACCACATTCGTCTCTTCTTTAATGATTACATATTTTAATAGTTATTTATTTTATTTATTATGTATACTATTCATTTTATTATTAATGTCATGAAAATGAGTTCATAGATATTTATTTTATTTATTCATAACTTAAATACATAATGACCATTAAATATAAATATTTATTGAATTATATTTTATTATTTAATAATATTTTATATACAAATTAAAAATTATATGTTAAGTAAAAAGGAGAAATACAAAGACAATGACCTAGAAATAAACTTATTATTGAAACATATCTAAATTAGCTTCGTCATTCAAAAATATAAAATGTTTAAAAAAATTGTAAGGGTTTAGAATCAAACCAACAATCCGAATTACCACTACTATTTAAAAATATCTAAAACAATACAATAATCTAAGTTTCGTCGCAACTTAAATAACACAAACATGATCGGAAATCATTACCACCATTCAGAAATATTTAGGACAATACTATCATTCAGAAATATCTAGAGCAACACAATATCTTGACCTTATGAGACACTACCAAATCTTCTTAAATATTTTGTATATTTTAATAAATTATAGTCTAAAATTATCAATGGTTTCTTTTTTTCATAAAATTATCAATGATAACTTTTTTTTTGTAAAATTTAAAAACAATTATGATCTTCTGAATATCTTAATCAATATTTAATACAAAAATATATGTACTTATTTCATAACTATAATTATTTTTAATTATATTTCATTAACTTGGATGCTAACGACAAACTTATAAATGAAATGTTTATATTGAAGGTAAAAATTTGTGTTTGAAAATTTTATATTGATTTAGTTAAAATTTTATATTTAATTTATTTCACACACCCCATTACATTTCATGTCACACACCCCCATCAATTCATACTGTTTCAAAATCAATTATTGAAAAATGAATTAAATCAATCGGTCGATCAGTTGAACTAGGAATTAAAGTCGTATCTGGACGAACAAATTTTGAAAACCAAACAATACTAAAATCGGTATACAAACTAGGAAACCGAGAATAAATAGGAGGGAAAACCAAAGGTTTAATCGGTTCCTAACATTACACCGTAATTTACTTATTTTTTATGAAGAAACTAAAAAGGATAAGGAGTAGTTTTCAATACACCAGATCTATTGATTCTATTTCTTCTTTCTTGTATTTGTAGTAGTCAAATCCAAACATTATAAATCATTTCTTTTCATCTTTGTTAGCAAACGAGAACTAACGACAAACTTATAATAAGGAGAAAATTTAAATATAATTTTTTAAGTGTAGTTTTTACTATTTTTCAATAAAAATATGACAAGTGTATAATTTACTCTTACACGCAACTTTTAAATTTAATTTTTTATATTTAACAGAAAAAGAAGAAAACAAAAAATTTTAGTTACACATATATTTAGTTGACAATAAAAGGAGAGAGATATAGTAACAAATTTACTTTTTTTTTTATCTTTATAATTGTTTATGTTATAACCTTTTTAAGAAAATTAAACTATATGTTTCTTATAATATTTAAATTTTGATAATCCATTTAATCTCTCTCTCTCTCTCTCTCTCTCTCTCTCTCTCTCTCTCTCTCTCTCTCTCTCTCTCTATATATATATATATATATATATATATATATATATATATATATATATATATATATATATATATATATATATATATATATATATATATATATATAATTTAGAAAATAATATAAATTTATAAACAAAACAAAAATATAAAAAACATATTCTAAATTAACATTTAAAAGAAAAGAAAATATAAACAAAATTAAACATTGAAAGAAAAACCACAAGTAAATATGAAAATAGAAACTAAAATATATTTTAAACAAATAAAATATATAAAAAAATTAAAAAGCAGATAAAAAGAAAACTAACCACTTGAAAAAATACAAGTAAGAAACAAAGATTTTGCATGATCTAATCTTAAATTTTGAAAGATGGTTTTAATATTTTAAAATAAATATAATGATAATTATATAAATATAATTAAAATTATAATAACTCATTTCTCTTCACTTTTCTCATCAAAACCCCAAATTTGTAATATTTTTAATTAAATATAAATAATTTATGTAAATATAATTTATTATAACGTTTGTTTTTAATAAATGGGATCCCTTAATTTATTTTAAACTTTAATTTATTTTTACCATTTTTTAATGTTTTTTTGTTATAAGTGATTTGTTTTCATTCTTTTTTGAGAGTGTAGACCGAACCAAAAAAATCTGAAAACAATCTTCCATAGTTTTTCTCTGAGTAAATTGTTTGTCCAAGGAAAGGTTATTAATGTTTTCTTACTAGTAAATACTTTTTTTTAAAATATATTATCATTATCTAAAATAAATAAAAATTTATTACCACATTCGTCTCTTATTTAATGATTACATATTTTAATAGTTATTTATTTTATTTATTATGTATACTATTCATTTTATTATTAATGTCATGAAAATGAGTTCATAGATATTTATTTTATTTATTCATAACTTAAATACATAATGACCATTAAATATAAATATTTATTGAATTATATTTTATTATTTAATAATATTTTATATACAAATTAAAAATTATATGTTAAGTAAAAAGGAGAAATACAAAGACAATGACCTAGAAATAAACTTATTATTGAAACATATCTAAATTAGCTTCGTCATTCAAAAATATAAAATGTTTAAAAAAATTGTAAGGGTTTAGAATCAAACCAACAATCCGAATTACCACTACTATTTAAAAATATCTAAAACAATACAATAATCTAACTTTCGTCGCAACTTAAATAACACAAACATGATCGGAAATCATTACCACCATTCAGAAATATTTAGGACAATACTATCATTCAGAAATATCTAGAGCAACACAATATCTTGACCTTATGAGACACTACCAAATCTTCTTAAATATTTTGTATATTTTAATAAATTATAGTCTAAAATTATCAATGGTTTCTTTTTTTCATAAAATTATCAATGATAACTTTTTTTTTGTAAAATTTAAAAACAATTATGATCTTCTGAATATCTTAATCAATATTTAATACAAAAATATATGTACTTATTTCATAACTATAATTATTTTTAATTATATTTCATTAACTTGGATGCTAACGACAAACTTATAAATGAAATGTTTATATTGAAGGTAAAAATTTGTGTTTGAAAATTTTATATTGATTTAGTTAAAATTTTATATTTAATTTATTTCACACACCCCATTACATTTCATGTCACACACCCCCATCAATTCATACTGTTTCAAAATCAATTATTGAAAAATGAATTAAATCAATCGGTCGATCAGTTGAACTAGGAATTAAAGTCGTATCTGGACGAACAAATTTTGAAAACCAAACAATACTAAAATCGGTATACAAACTAGGAAACCGAGAATAAATAGGAGGGAAAACCAAAGGTTTAATCGGTTCCTAACATTACACCGTAATTTACTTATTTTTTATGAAGAAACTAAAAAGGATAAGGAGTAGTTTTCAATACACCAGATCTATTGATTCTATTTCTTCTTTCTTGTATTTGTAGTAGTCAAATCCAAACATTATAAATCATTTCTTTTCATCTTTGTTAGCAAACGAGAACTAACGACAAACTTATAATAAGGAGAAAATTTAAATATAATTTTTTAAGTGTAGTTTTTACTATTTTTCAATAAAAATATGACAAGTGTATAATTTACTCTTACACGCAACTTTTAAATTTAATTTTTTATATTTAACAGAAAAAGAAGAAAACAAAAAATTTTAGTTACACATATATTTAGTTGACAATAAAAGGAGAGAGATATAGTAACAAATTTACTTTTTTTTTTATCTTTATAATTGTTTATGTTATAACCTTTTTAAGAAAATTAAACTATATGTTTCTTATAATATTTAAATTTTGATAATCCATTTAATCTCTCTCTCTCTCTCTCTCTCTCTCTCTCTCTCTCTCTCTCTCTCTCTCTCTCTATATATATATATATATATATATATATATATATATATATATATATATATATATATATATATATATATATATATATATATATATATAATTTAGAAAATAATATAAATTTATAAACAAAACAAAAATATAAAAAACATATTCTAAATTAACATTTAAAAGAAAAGAAAATATAAACAAAATTAAACATTGAAAGAAAAACCACAAGTAAATATGAAAATAGAAACTAAAATATATTTTAAACAAATAAAATATATAAAAAAATTAAAAAGCAGATAAAAAGAAAACTAACCACTTGAAAAAATACAAGTAAGAAACAAAGATTTTGCATGATCTAATCTTAAATTTTGAAAGATGGTTTTAATATTTTAAAATAAATATAATGATAATTATATAAATATAATTAAAATTATAATAACTCATTTCTCTTCACTTTTCTCATCAAAACCCCAAATTTGTAATATTTTTAATTAAATATAAATAATTTATGTAAATATAATTTATTATAACGTTTGTTTTTAATAAATGGGATCCCTTAATTTATTTTAAACTTTAATTTATTTTTACCATTTTTTAATGTTTTTTTGTTATAAGTGATTTGTTTTCATTCTTTTTTGAGAGTGTAGACCGAACCAAAAAAATCTGAAAACAATCTTCCATAGTTTTTCTCTGAGTAAATTGTTTGTCCAAGGAAAGGTTATTAATGTTTTCTTACTAGTAAATACTTTTTTTAAAAATATATTATCATTATCTAAAATAAATAAAAATTTATTACCACATTCGTCTCTTCTTTAATGATTACATATTTTAATAGTTATTTATTTTATTTATTATGTATACTATTCATTTTATTATTAATGTCATGAAAATGAGTTCATAGATATTTATTTTATTTATTCATAACTTAAATACATAATGACCATTAAATATAAATATTTATTGAATTATATTTTATTATTTAATAATATTTTATATACAAATTAAAAATTATATGTTAAGTAAAAAGGAGAAATACAAAGACAATGACCTAGAAATAAACTTATTATTGAAACATATCTAAATTAGCTTCGTCATTCAAAAATATAAAATGTTTAAAAAAATTGTAAGGGTTTAGAATCAAACCAACAATCCGAATTACCACTACTATTTAAAAATATCTAAAACAATACAATAATCTAACTTTCGTCGCAACTTAAATAACACAAACATGATCGGAAATCATTACCACCATTCAGAAATATTTAGGACAATACTATCATTCAGAAATATCTAGAGCAACACAATATCTTGACCTTATGAGACACTACCAAATCTTCTTAAATATTTTGTATATTTTAATAAATTATAGTCTAAAATTATCAATGGTTTCTTTTTTTCATAAAATTATCAATGATAACTTTTTTTTTGTAAAATTTAAAAACAATTATGATCTTCTGAATATCTTAATCAATATTTAATACAAAAATATATGTACTTATTTCATAACTATAATTATTTTTAATTATATTTCATTAACTTGGATGCTAACGACAAACTTATAAATGAAATGTTTATATTGAAGGTAAAAATTTGTGTTTGAAAATTTTATATTGATTTAGTTAAAATTTTATATTTAATTTATTTCACACACCCCATTACATTTCATGTCACACACCCCCATCAATTCATACTGTTTCAAAATCAATTATTGAAAAATGAATTAAATCAATCGGTCGATCAGTTGAACTAGGAATTAAAGTCGTATCTGGCCGAACAAATTTTGAAAACCAAACAATACTAAAATCGGTATACAAACTAGGAAACCGAGAATAAATAGGAGGGAAAACCAAAGGTTTAATCGGTTCCTAACATTACACTGTAATTTACTTATTTTTTATGAAGAAACTAAAAAGGATAAGGAGTAGTTTTCAATACACCAGATCTATTGATTCTATTTCTTCTTTCTTGTATTTGTAGTAGTCAAATCCAAACATTATAAATCATTTCTTTTCATCTTTGTTAGCAAACGAGAACTAACGACAAACTTATAATAAGGAGAAAATTTAAATATAATTTTTTAAGTGTAGTTTTTACTATTTTTCAATAAAAATATGACAAGTGTATAATTTACTCTTACACGCAACTTTTAAATTTAAATTTTTATACTTAACAGAAAAAGAAGAAAACAAAAAATTTTAGTTACACATCTATTTAGTTCAGAATAGAAGGAGAGAGATATAGTAACAAATTAACTTTTTTATATCTTTATAATTGTTTATGTTATAACCTTTTTAAGAAAATTAATCTATACATTTCTTATAATATTTAAATTTTGATAATCCATTTAATCTATATATATATATATATATATATATATATATATATATATATATATATATATATATATATATATATATATATATATATATATATATATATATATATATATATATATAATTTAGAAAATAATATAAATTTATAAAGAAAACAAAAATATAAAAAACATATTCTAAATTAACATTTAAAAGAAAAGAAAATATAAACAAAATTAAACATTGAAAGAAAAAACACAAGTAAATATGAAAATAGAAACTAAAACTTATTTTAAGAAAATAAAATATATAAAAAAATTAAAAAGCAGATAAAAAGAAAATTAACCACTTGAAAAAATACAAGTAAGAAACAAAGAATTTGCATGATCTAATCTTAAATTTTGAAAGATGATTTTAATATTTTAAAATAAATATAATGATAATTATATAAATATAATTAAAATTATAATAACTCATTTCTCTTCACTTTTCTCCTCAAAACCCAAAATTTGAAATATTTTAATTAAATATAAATAATTTATGTAAATATAATTTATTATAACGTTTGTTTTTAATAAATGGGATCCCTTAAATTATTTTAAACTTTAATTTATTTTTACAATTTTTTTAATGTTTTTTTTGTTATAAGAGATTTTTTTTCATTCTTTTTAGAGAGTGTAGACCGAACCAAAAAAATTTGAAAACAATCTTCCATGGTTTTTCTCTGAGTAAATTGTTTGTCCAAGGAAAGGTTATTAATGTTTTCTTACTAGTAAATACATTTTTTTAAATATATTATCATTATCTAAAATAAATAAAAATTTATTACCACATTCGTCTCTTCTTTAATGATTACATATTTTAATAGTTATTTATTTTATTTAATATGTATACTATTCATTTTATTATTCATGTCATGAATATGAGTTCATAGATATTTATTTTATTTATTCATAACTTAAATACATAATGACCTTTAAATATAAATATTTATTGAATTATATTTTATTATTTAATAATATTTTTTATACAAACTAAAATTATATGTTAAGTAAAAAGGAGAAATACAAAGACAATGACCTAGAAATAAACTTAATTTAGAAAAATATCTAAATTAGCTTCGTCATTCAAAAATATAAAATATTTAAAAAAATTGTAAGGGTTTAGAATCAAACCAACAATCCGAATTACCACTACTATTTAAAAATATTTAAAACAATACAATAATCTAACTTTCGTCTCAACTTAAATAACACAAACATGGTCGGAAATCATTACCACCATTCAGAAATATTTAGGACAATACTATCATCCAGAAATATCTAGAGCAACACAATATCTTGACCTTATGAGACACTACCAAATCTTCTTAAATATTTTGTATATTTTAATAAATTATAGTCTAAAATTATCAATGGTTTCTTTTTTTCATAAAATTATCAATGATAACTTTTTTTTTGTAAAATTTAAAAACAATTATGATCTTCTGAATATCTTAGTCAATATTTAATACAAAAATATATGTACTTATTTCATAACTATAATTATTTTTAATTATATTTCATTAACTTGAATGCTAACGACAAACTTATAAATGAAATGTTTATATTGAAGGTAAAAATTTGTGTTTGAAAATTTTATATTGATTTAGTTAAAATTTTATATTTAATTTATTTCACACACCCCATCAGATTTCATGTCACACACCCCCATCAATTCATACTGTTTCAAAATCAATTATTGAAAAATGAATTAAATCAATCGGTCGATCAGTTGAACTAGGAATTAAAGTCGTATCTTGCCGAACAAATTTTGAAAACTAAACAAAACTAAAATCGGTATACAAACTAGGAAACCGAGAATAAATAGGAGGGAAAACCAAAGGTTTAATCGGTTCCTAACATTAGACCGTAATTTACTTGTTTTTTTATGAAGAAACTAAAAAGGATAAGGAGTAGTTTTCAATACACCAGATCTATTGATTCTATTTCTTCTTTCTTGTATTTGTAGTAGTCAAATCCAAACATTATAAATCATTTCTTTTCATCTTTGTTAGCAAACGAGAACTAACGACAAACTTATTAGAAGGAGAAAATTTAAATATAATTTTTTAAGTGTAGTTTTTACTATTTTTCAATAAAAATATGACAAGTGTATAATTTACTCTTACACGCAACTTTTAAATTTAAATTTTTATACTTAACAGAAAAAGAAGAAAACAAAAAATTTTAGTTACACATATATTTAGTTCAGAATAGAAGGAGAGAGATATAGTAACAAATTAACTTTTTTATATCTTTATAATTGTTTATGTTATAACCTTTTTAAGAAAATTAATCTATACATTTCTTATAATATTTAAATTTTGATAATCCATTTAATCTATATATATATATATATATATATATATAATTTAGAAAATAATATAAATTTATAAACAAAACAAAAATATAAAAAACATATTTTAAATTAACATTTAAAAGAAAAGAAAATATAAACAAAATTAAACGTTGAAAGAAAAAACACAAGTAAATATGAAAATAGAAACTAAAATATATTTTAAGAAAATAAAATATATAAAAAAATTAAAAAGCAGATAAAAAGGAAATTAACCACTTGAAAAAATACAAGTAAGAAAGAAAGAATTTGCATGATCTAATCTTAAATTTTGAAAGATGATTTTAATATTTTAAAATAAATATAATGATAATTATATAAATATAATTAAAATTATAATAACTCATTTCTCTTCACTTTTCTCCTCAAAACCCCAAATTTGAAAGATTTTTAATTAAATATAAATAATTTATGTAAATATAACTTATTATAACGTTTGTTTTTAATAAATGGGATCCCTTAATTTATTTTAAACTTTAATTTCTTTTTACAATTTTTTTAATGTTTTTTTTGTTATAAGAGATTTTTTTTCATTCTTTTTAGAGAGTGTAGACCGAACCAAAAAATTCTGAAAACAATCTTCCATAGTTTTTCTCTGAGTAAATTGTTTGTCCAAGGAAAGGTTATTAATGTTTTCTTACTAGTAAATACTTTTTTTTAAATATATTATCATTATCTAAAATAAATAAAAATTTATTACCACATTCGTCTCTTCTTTAATGATTACATATTTTAATAGTTATTTATTTTATTTATTATGTATACTATTCATTTTATTATTAATGTCATGAAAATGAGTTCATAGATATTTATTTTATTTATTCATAACTTAAATACATAATGACCTTTAAATATAAATATTTATTGAATTATATTTTATTATTTAATAATATTTTTTATACAAACTAAAATTATATGTTAAGTAAAAAGGAGAAATACAAAGACAATGACCTAGAAATAAACTTAATTTAGAAAAATATCTAAATTAGCTTCGTCATTCAAAAATATAAAATATTTAAAAAAATTGTAAGGGTTTAGAATCAAACCAACAATCCGAATTACCACTACTATTTAAAAATATTTAAAACAATACAATAATCTAACTTTCGTCGCAACTTAAATAACACAAACATGGTCGGAAATCATTACCACCATTCAGAAATATTTAGGACAATACTATCATCCAGAAATATCTAGAGCAACACAATATCTTGACCTTATGAGACACTACCAAATCTTCTTAAATATTTTGTATATTTTAATAAATTATAGTCTAAAATTATCAATGGTTTCTTTTTTTCATAAAATTATCAATGATAACTTTTTTTGTAAAATTTAAAAACAATTATGATCTTCTGAATATCTTAATCAATATTTAATACAAAAATATATGTACTTATTTCATAACTATAATTATTTTTAATTATATTTCATTAACTTGAATGCTAACGACAAACTTATAAATGAAATGTTTATATTGAAGGTAAAAATTTGTGTTTAAAAATTTTATATTGATTTAGTTAAAATGTTATATTTAATTTATTTCACACACCCCATCAGATTTCATGTCACACACCCCCATCAATTCATACTGTTTCAAAATCAATTATTGAAAAATGAATTAAATCAATCGGTCGATCAGTTGAACTAGGAATTAAAGTCGTATCTTGCCGAACAAATTTTGAAAACTAAACAAAACTAAAATCGGTATACAAACTAGGAAACCGAGAATAAATAGGAGGGAAAACCAAAGGTTTAATCGGTTCCTAACATTAGACCGTAATTTACTTGTTTTTTTATGAAGAAACTAAAAAGGATAAGGAGTAGTTTTCAATACACCAGATCTATTGATTCTATTTCTTCTTTCTTGTATTTGTAGTAGTCAAATCCAAACATTATAAATCATTTCTTTTCATCTTTGTTAGCAAACGAGAACTAACGACAAACTTATAATAAGGAGAAAATTTAAATATAATTTTTTAAGTGTAGTTTTTACTATTTTTCAATAAAAATATGACAAGTGTATAATTTACTCTTACACGCAACTTTTAAATTTAAATTTTTATATTTAACAGAAAAAGAAGAAAACAAAAAATTTTAGTTACACATATATTTAGTTCACAATAGAAGGAGAGAGATATAGTAACAAATTTACTTTTTTTATATCTTTATAATTGTTTATGTTATAACCTTTTTAAGAAAATTAAACTATACATTTCTTATAATATTTAAATTTTGATAATCCATTTAATCTATATATATATATAATTTAGAAAATAATATAAATTTATAAACAAAACAAAAATATAAAAAACATATTTTAAATTAACATTTAAAAGAAAAGAAAATATAAACAAAATTAAACGTTGAAAGAAAAAACACAAGTAAATATGAAAATAGAAACTAAAATATATTTTAAGAAAATAAAATATATAAAAAAATTAAAAAGCAGATAAAAAGAAAATTAACCACTTGAAAAAATACAAGTAAGAAACAAAGAATTTGCATGATCTAATCTTAAATTTTGAAAGATGATTTTAATATTTTAAAATAAATATAATGATAATTATATAAATATAATTAAAATTATAATAACTCATTTCTCTTCACTTTTCTCCTCAAAACCCCAAATTTGAAATATTTTTAATTAAATATAAATAATTTATGTAAATATAACTTATTATAACGTTTGTTTTTAATAAATGGGATCCCTTAATTTATTTTAAACTTTAATTTATTTTTACAATTTTTTTAATGTTTTTTTTGTTATAAGAGATTTTTTTTCATTCTTTTTAGAGAGTGTAGACCGAACCAAAAAATTCTGAAAACAATCTTCCATAGTTTTTCTCTGAGTAAATTGTTTGTCCAAGGAAAGGTTATTAATGTTTTCTTACTAGTAAATACTTTTTTTTAAATATATTATCATTATCTAAAATAAATAAAAATTTATTACCACATTCGTCTCTTCTTTAATGATTACATATTTTAATAGTTATTTATTTTATTTATTATGTATACTATTCATTTTATTATTAATGTCATGAAAATGAGTTCATAGATATTTATTTTATTTATTCATAACTTAAATACATAATGACCTTTAAATATAAATATTTATTGAATTATATTTTATTATTTAATAATATTTTTTATACAAACTAAAATTATATGTTAAGTAAAAAGGAGAAATACAAAGACAATGACC
Organism: Vicia faba; assembly: GCA_948472305.1. Classification (NCBI taxonomy): domain Eukaryota; kingdom Viridiplantae; phylum Streptophyta; class Magnoliopsida; order Fabales; family Fabaceae; genus Vicia; species Vicia faba. The sequence continues at coordinate 16,356 of CATIWC010000094.1, forward strand.
TAGAAATAAACTTAATTTAGAAAAATATCTAAATTAGCTTCGTCATTCAAAAATATAAAATATTTAAAAAAATTGTAAGGGTTTAGAATCAAACCAACAATCCGAATTACCACTACTATTTAAAAATATTTAAAACAATACAATAATCTAACTTTCGTCGCAACTTAAATAACACAAACATGGTCGGAAATCATTACCACCATTCAGAAATATTTAGGACAATACTATCATCCAGAAATATCTAGAGCAACACAATATCTTGACCTTATGAGACACTACCAAATCTTCTTAAATATTTTGTATATTTTAATAAATTATAGTCTAAAATTATCAATGGTTTCTTTTTTTCATAAAATTATCAATGATAACTTTTTTTTGTAAAATTTAAAAACAATTATGATCTTCTGAATATCTTAATCAATATTTAATACAAAAATATATGTACTTATTTCATAACTATAATTATTTTTAATTATATTTCATTAACTTGAATGCTAACGACAAACTTATAAATGAAATGTTTATATTGAAGGTAAAAATTTGTGTTTGAAAATTTTATATTGATTTAGTTAAAATTTTATATTTAATTTATTTCACACACCCCATCAGATTTCATGTCACACACCCCCATCAATTCATACTGTTTCAAAATCAATTATTGAAAAATGAATTAAATCAATCGGTCGATCAGTTGAACTAGGAATTAAAGTCGTATCTTGCCGAACAAATTTTGAAAACTAAACAAAACTAAAATCGGTATACAAACTAGGAAACCGAGAATAAATAGGAGGGAAAACCAAAGGTTTAATCGGTTCCTAACATTAGACCGTAATTTACTTGTTTTTTTATGAAGAAACTAAAAAGGATAAGGAGTAGTTTTCAATACACCAGATCTATTGATTCTATTTCTTCTTTCTTGTATTTGTAGTAGTCAAATCCAAACATTATAAATCATTTCTTTTCATCTTTGTTAGCAAACGAGAACTAACGACAAACTTATAATAAGGAGAAAATTTAAATATAATTTTTTAAGTGTAGTTTTTACTATTTTTCAATAAAAATATGACAAGTGTATAATTTACTCTTACACGCAACTTTTAAATTTAAATTTTTAAATTTAACAGAAAAAGAAGAAAACAAAAAATTTTAGTTACACATATATTTAGTTCACAATAGAAGGAGAGAGATATAGTAGCAAATTTACTTTTTTTATATCTTTATAATTGTTTATGTTATAACCTTTTTAAGAAAATTAAACTATACATTTCTTATAATATTTAAATTTTGATAATCCATTTAATCTATATATATATATATATATAATTTAGAAAATAATATAAATTTATAAACAAAACAAAAATATAAAAAACATATTCTAAATTAACATTTAAAAGAAAAGAAAATATAAACAAAATTGAACATTGAAAGAAAAAACACAAGTAAATATGAAAATAGAAACTAAAACTTATTTTAAGAAAATAAAATATATAAAAAAATTAAAAAGCAGATAAAAAGAAAATTAACCACTTGAAAAAATACAAGTAAGAAACAAAGAATTTGCATGATCTAATCTTAAATTTTGAAAGATGATTTTAATATTTTAAAATAAATATAATGATAATTATATAAATATAATTAAAATTATAATAACTCATTTCTCTTCACTTTTCTCCTCAAAACCCCAAATTTGAAATATTTTTAATTAAATATAAATAATTTATGTAAATATAACTTATTATAACGTTTGTTTTTAATAAATGGGATCCCTTAATTTATTTTAAACTTTAATTTATTTTTACAATTTTTTTAATGTTTTTTTTGTTATAAGAGATTTTTTTTCATTCTTTTTAGAGAGTGTAGACCGAACCAAAAAATTCTGAAATCAATCTTCCATAGTTTTTCTCTGAGTAAATTGTTTGTCCAAGGAAAGGTTATTAATGTTTTCATACTAGTAAATACTTTTTTTTAAATATATTATCATTATCTAAAATAAATAAAAATTTATTACCACATTCGTCTCTTCTTTAATGATTACATATTTTAATAGTTATTTATTTTATTTATTATGTATACTATTCATTTTATTATTAATGTCATGAAAATGAGTTCATAGATATTTATTTTATTTATTCATAACTTAAATACATAATGACCTTTAAATATAAATATTTATTGAATTATATTTTATTATTTAATAATATTTTTTATACAAACTAAAATTATATGTTAAGTAAAAAGGAGAAATACAAAGACAATGACCTAGAAATAAACTTAATTTAGAAAAATATCTAAATTAGCTTCGTCATTCAAAAATATAAAATATTTAAAAAAATTGTAAGGGTTTAGAATCAAACCAACAATCCGAATTACCACTACTATTTAAAAATATTTAAAACAATACAATAATCTAACTTTCGTTGCAACTTAAATAACACAAACATGGTCGGAAATCATTACCACCATTCAGAAATATTTAGGACAATACTATCATCCAGAAATATCTAGAGCAACAAAATATCTTGACCTTATGAGACACTACCAAATCTTCTTAAATATTTTGTATATTTTAATAAATTATAGTCTAAAATTATCAATGGTTTCTTTTTTTCATAAAATTATCAAAGATAACTTTTATTTGTAAAATTTAAAAACAATTATGATCTTCTGAATATCTTAATCAATATTTAATACAAAAATATATGTACTTATTTCATAACTATAATTATTTTTAATTATATTTCATTAACTTGAATGCTAACGACAAACTTATAAATGAAATGTTTATATTGAAGGTAAAAATTTGTGTTTGAAAATTTTATATTGATTTAGTTAAAATTTTATATTTAATTTATTTCACACACCCCATCAGATTTCATGTCACACACCCCCATCAATTCATACTGTTTCAAAATCAATTATTGAAAAATGAATTAAATCAATCGGTCGATCAGTTGAACTAGGAATTAAAGTCGTATCTTGCCGAACAAATTTTGAAAACTAAACAAAACTAAAATCGGTATACAAACTAGGAAACCGAGAATAAATAGGAGGGAAAACCAAAGGTTTAATCGGTTCCTAACATTAGACCGTAATTTACTTGTTTTTTTATGAAGAAACTAAAAAGGATAAGGAGTAGTTTTCAATACACCAGATCTATTGATTCTATTTCTTCTTTCTTGTATTTGTAGTAGTCAAATCCAAACATTATAAATCATTTCTTTTCATCTTTGTTAGCAAACGAGAACTAACGACAAACTTATAATAAGGAGAAAATTTAAATATAATTTTTTAAGTGTAGTTTTTACTATTTTTCAATAAAAATATGACAAGTGTATAATTTACTCTTACACGCAACTTTTAAATTTAAATTTTTATATTTAACAGAAAAAGAAGAAAACAAAAAATTTTAGTTACACATATATTTAGTTCATAATAGAAGGAGAGAGATATAGTAACAAATTTACTTTTTTTATATCTTTATAATTGTTTATGTTATAACCTTTTTAAGAAAATTAAACTATACATTTCTTATAATATTTAAATTTTGATAATCCATTTAATCTATATATATATATAATTTAGAAAATAATATAAATTTATAAACAAAACAAAAATATAAAAAACATATTCTAAATTAACATTTAAAAGAAAAGAAAATATAAACAAAATTGAACATTGAAAGAAAAAACACAAGTAAATATGAAAATAGAAACTAAAACTTATTTTAAGAAAATAAAATATATAAAAAAATTAAAAAGCAGATAAAAAGAAAATTAATCACTTGAAAAAATACAAGTAAGAAACAAAGAATTTGCATGATCTAATCTTAAATTTTGAAAGATGATTTTAATATTTTAAAATAAATATAATGATAATTATATAAATATAATTAAAATTATAATAACTCATTTCTCTTCACTTTTCTCCTCAAAACCCCAAATTTGAAATATTTTTAATTAAATATAAATAATTTATGTAAATATAACTTATTATAACGTTTGTTTTTAATAAATGGGATCCCTTAATTTATTTTAAACTTTAATTTATTTTTACAATTTTTTTAATGTTTTTTTTGTTATAAGAGATTTTTTTTCATTCTTTTTAGAGAGTGTAGACCGAACCAAAAAATTCTGAAAACAATCTTCCATAGTTTTTCTCTGAGTAAATTGTTTGTCCAAGGAAAGGTTATTAATGTTTTCTTACTAGTAAATACTTTTTTTTAAATATATTATCATTATCTAAAATAAATAAAAATTTATTACCACATTCGTCTCTTCTTTAATGATTACATATTTTAATAGTTATTTATTTTATTTATTATGTATACTATTCATTTTATTATTAATGTCATGAAAATGAGTTCATAGATATTTATTTTATTTATTCATAACTTAAATACATAATGACCTTTAAATATAAATATTTATTGAATTATATTTTATTATTTAATAATATTTTTTATACAAACTAAAATTATATGTTAAGTAAAAAGGAGAAATACAAAGACAATGACCTAGAAATAAACTTAATTTAGAAAAATATCTAAATTAGCTTCGTCATTCAAAAATATAAAATATTTAAAAAAATTGTAAGGGTTTAGAATCAAACCAACAATCCGAATTACCACTACTATTTAAAAATATTTAAAACAATACAATAATCTAACTTTCGTCGCAACTTAAATAACACAAACATGGTCGGAAATCATTACCACCATTCAGAAATATTTAGGACAATACTATCATCCAGAAATATCTAGAGCAACACAATATCTTGACCTTATGAGACACTACCAAATCTTCTTAAATATTTTGTATATTTTAATAAATTATAGTCTAAAATTATCAATGGTTTCTTTTTTTCATAAAATTATCAATGATAACTTTTTTTTGTAAAATTTAAAAACAATTATGATCTTCTGAATATCTTAATCAATATTTAATACAAAAATATATGTACTTATTTCATAACTATAATTATTTTTAATTATATTTCATTAACTTGAATGCTAACGACAAACTTATAAATGAAATGTTTATATTGAAGGTAAAAATTTGTGTTTGAAAATTTTATATTGATTTAGTTAAAATTTTATATTTAATTTATTTCACACACCCCATCAGATTTCATGTCACACACCCCCATCAATTCATACTGTTTCAAAATCAATTATTGAAAAATGAATTAAATCAATCGGTCGATCAGTTGAACTAGGAATTAAAGTCGTATCTTGCCGAACAAATTTTGAAAACTAAACAAAACTAAAATCGGTATACAAACTAGGAAACCGAGAATAAATAGGAGGGAAAACCAAAGGTTTAATCGGTTCCTAACATTAGACCGTAATTTACTTGTTTTTTTATGAAGAAACTAAAAAGGATAAGGAGTAGTTTTCAATACACCAGATCTATTGATTCTATTTCTTCTTTCTTGTATTTGTAGTAGTCAAATCCAAACATTATAAATCATTTCTTTTCATCTTTGTTAGCAAACGAGAACTAACGACAAACTTATAATAAGGAGAAAATTTAAATATAATTTTTTAAGTGTAGTTTTTACTATTTTTCAATAAAAATATGACAAGTGTATAATTTACTCTTACACGCAACTTTTAAATTTAAATTTTTAAATTTAACAGAAAAAGAAGAAAACAAAAAATTTTAGTTACACATATATTTAGTTCACAATAGAAGGAGAGAGATATAGTAGCAAATTTACTTTTTTTATATCTTTATAATTGTTTATGTTATAACCTTTTTAAGAAAATTAAACTATACATTTCTTATAATATTTAAATTTTGATAATCCATTTAATCTATATATATATATATATATAATTTAGAAAATAATATAAATTTATAAACAAAACAAAAATATAAAAAACATATTCTAAATTAACATTTAAAAGAAAAGAAAATATAAACAAAATTGAACATTGAAAGAAAAAACACAAGTAAATATGAAAATAGAAACTAAAACTTATTTTAAGAAAATAAAATATATAAAAAAATTAAAAAGCAGATAAAAAGAAAATTAACCACTTGAAAAAATACAAGTAAGAAACAAAGAATTTGCATGATCTAATCTTAAATTTTGAAAGATGATTTTAATATTTTAAAATAAATATAATGATAATTATATAAATATAATTAAAATTATAATAACTCATTTCTCTTCACTTTTCTCCTCAAAACCCCAAATTTGAAATATTTTTAATTAAATATAAATAATTTATGTAAATATAACTTATTATAACGTTTGTTTTTAATAAATGGGATCCCTTAATTTATTTTAAACTTTAATTTATTTTTACAATTTTTTTAATGTTTTTTTTGTTATAAGAGATTTTTTTTCATTCTTTTTAGAGAGTGTAGACCGAACCAAAAAATTCTGAAATCAATCTTCCATAGTTTTTCTCTGAGTAAATTGTTTGTCCAAGGAAAGGTTATTAATGTTTTCATACTAGTAAATACTTTTTTTTAAATATATTATCATTATCTAAAATAAATAAAAATTTATTACCACATTCGTCTCTTCTTTAATGATTACATATTTTAATAGTTATTTATTTTATTTATTATGTATACTATTCATTTTATTATTAATGTCATGAAAATGAGTTCATAGATATTTATTTTATTTATTCATAACTTAAATACATAATGACCTTTAAATATAAATATTTATTGAATTATATTTTATTATTTAATAATATTTTTTATACAAACTAAAATTATATGTTAAGTAAAAAGGAGAAATACAAAGACAATGACCTAGAAATAAACTTAATTTAGAAAAATATCTAAATTAGCTTCGTCATTCAAAAATATAAAATATTTAAAAAAATTGTAAGGGTTTAGAATCAAACCAACAATCCGAATTACCACTACTATTTAAAAATATTTAAAACAATACAATAATCTAACTTTCGTTGCAACTTAAATAACACAAACATGGTCGGAAATCATTACCACCATTCAGAAATATTTAGGACAATACTATCATCCAGAAATATCTAGAGCAACAAAATATCTTGACCTTATGAGACACTACCAAATCTTCTTAAATATTTTGTATATTTTAATAAATTATAGTCTAAAATTATCAATGGTTTCTTTTTTTCATAAAATTATCAAAGATAACTTTTATTTGTAAAATTTAAAAACAATTATGATCTTCTGAATATCTTAATCAATATTTAATACAAAAATATATGTACTTATTTCATAACTATAATTATTTTTAATTATATTTCATTAACTTGAATGCTAACGACAAACTTATAAATGAAATGTTTATATTGAAGGTAAAAATTTGTGTTTGAAAATTTTATATTGATTTAGTTAAAATTTTATATTTAATTTATTTCACACACCCCATCAGATTTCATGTCACACACCCCCATCAATTCATACTGTTTCAAAATCAATTATTGAAAAATGAATTAAATCAATCGGTCGATCAGTTGAACTAGGAATTAAAGTCGTATCTTGCCGAACAAATTTTGAAAACTAAACAAAACTAAAATCGGTATACAAACTAGGAAACCGAGAATAAATAGGAGGGAAAACCAAAGGTTTAATCGGTTCCTAACATTAGACCGTAATTTACTTGTTTTTTTATGAAGAAACTAAAAAGGATAAGGAGTAGTTTTCAATACACCAGATCTATTGATTCTATTTCTTCTTTCTTGTATTTGTAGTAGTCAAATCCAAACATTATAAATCATTTCTTTTCATCTTTGTTAGCAAACGAGAACTAACGACAAACTTATAATAAGGAGAAAATTTAAATATAATTTTTTAAGTGTAGTTTTTACTATTTTTCAATAAAAATATGACAAGTGTATAATTTACTCTTACACGCAACTTTTAAATTTAAATTTTTATATTTAACAGAAAAAGAAGAAAACAAAAAATTTTAGTTACACATATATTTAGTTCATAATAGAAGGAGAGAGATATAGTAACAAATTTACTTTTTTTATATCTTTATAATTGTTTATGTTATAACCTTTTTAAGAAAATTAAACTATACATTTCTTATAATATTTAAATTTTGATAATCCATTTAATCTATATATATATATAATTTAGAAAATAATATAAATTTATAAACAAAACAAAAATATAAAAAACATATTCTAAATTAACATTTAAAAGAAAAGAAAATATAAACAAAATTGAACATTGAAAGAAAAAACACAAGTAAATATGAAAATAGAAACTAAAACTTATTTTAAGAAAATAAAATATATAAAAAAATTAAAAAGCAGATAAAAAGAAAATTAACCACTTGAAAAAATACAAGTAAGAAACAAAGAATTTGCATGATCTAATCTTAAATTTTGAAAGATGATTTTAATATTTTAAAATAAATATAATGATAATTATATAAATATAATTAAAATTATAATAACTCATTTCTCTTCACTTTTCTCCTCAAAACCCCAAATTTGAAATATTTTTAATTAAATATAAATAATTTATGTAAATATAACTTATTATAACGTTTGTTTGTAATAAATGGGATCCCTAAATTTATTTTAAACTTTAATTTATTTTTACAATTTTTTTAATGTTTTTTTTGTTATAAGAGATTTTTTTTCATTCTTTTTAGAGAGTGTCGACCGAACCAAAAAAATCTGAAAATAATCTTCCATAGTTTTTCTCTGAGTAAATTGTTTGTCCAAGGAAAGGTTATTAATGTTTTCTTACTAGTAAATACTTTTTTTAAATATATTATCATTATCTAAAATAAATAAAAATTTATTACCACATCCGTCTCTTCTTTAATGATTACATATTTTAATAGTTATTTATTTTATTTATTATGTATACTATTCATTTTATTATTAATGTCATGAATATGAGTTCATAGATATTTATTTATTTATTCATAACTTAAATACATAATGACCTTTAAATATAAATATTTATTGAATTATATTTTATTATTTAATAATATTTTTTATACAAACTAAAATTATATGTTAAGTAAAAAGGAGAAATACAAAGACAATGACCTAGAAATAAACTTATTATTGAAACATATCTAAATTAGCTTCGTCATTCAAAAATATAAAATATTTAAAAAAATTGTAAGGGTTTAGAATCAAACCAACAATCCGAATTACCACTACTATTTAAAAATATCTAAAACAATACAATAATCTAACTTTCGTCGCAACTTAAATAACACAAACATGATCGGAAATCATTACCACCATTCAGAAATATTTAGGACAATACTATCATTCAGAAATATCTAGAGCAACACAATATTTTGACCTTATGAGACACTACCAAATCTTCTTAAATATTTTGTATATTTTAATAAATTATAGTCTAAAATTATCAATGGTTTCTTTTTTTCATAAAATTATCAATGATAACTTTTTTTTGTAAAATTTAAAAACAATTATGATCTTCTGAATATCTTAATCAATATTTAATACAAAAATATATGTACTTATTTCATAACTATAATTATTTTTAATTATATTTCATTAACTTGGATGCTAACGACAAACTTATAAATGAAATGTTTATATTGAAGGTAAAAATTTGTGTTTGAAAATTTTATATTGATTTAGTTAAAATTTTATATTTAATTTATTTCACACACCCCATTAGATTTCATGTCACACACCCCCATCAATTCATACTGTTTCAAAATCAATTATTGAAAAATGAATTAAATCAATCGGTCGATCAGTTGAACTAGGAATTAAAGTCGTATCTGGCCGAACAAATTTTGAAACCAAAAAATACTAAAATCGGTATACAAACTAGGAAACCGAGAATAAATAGAAGGGAAAACCAAAGGTTTAATCGGTTCCTAACATTAGACCGTAATTTAATTATTTTTTATGAAGAAACTAAAAAGGATAAGGAGTAGTTTTCAATACACCAGATCTATTGATTCTATTTCTTCTTTCTTGTATTTGTAGTAGTCAAATCCAAACATTATAAATCATTTCTTTTCATCTTTGTTAGCAAACGAGAACTAACGACAAACTTATAATAAGGAGAAAATTTAAACATAATTTTTTAAGTGTAGTTTTTACTATTTTTCAATAAAAATATGACAAGTGTATAATTTACTCTTACACGCAACTTTTAAATTTAAATTTTTATATTTAACAGAAAAAGAAGAAAACAAAAAATTTTAGTTACACATATATTTAATTCACAATAAAAGGAGAGAGATATAGTAACAAATTTACTTTTTTTTTATCTTTATAATTGTTTATGTTATAACCTTTTTAAGAAAATTAAACTATACGTTTCTTATAATATTTAAATTTTGATAATCCATTTAATCTCTCTCTCTCTCTCTCTCTCTCTCTCTCTCTCTCTATCTATATATATATATATATATATATATATATATATATATATATATATATATATATATATATATATATATATATATATATATATATATATATATATATATATATATATATATATATATATATATATATATATATATATATATATATATATATATATATATATATATATATATATATATATATATATATATATATATATATATATATATATATATATATATATATATATATATATATATATATATATATATATATATAAATTAGAAAATTATATAAATTTATTAACAAAACAAAAATATGAAAAACATATTCTAAATTAACATTTAAAAGAAAAGAAAATATAAACAAAATTAAACATTGAAAGAAAAAACACAAGTAAATATTAAAATAGAAACTAAAATATATTTTAAAAAAATAAAATATATAAAAAAATTAAAAAGCAGATAAAAAGAAAATTAACCACTTGAAAAAATACAAGTAAGAAACAAAGAATTTGCATGATCTAATCTTAAATTTTGAAAGATGGTTTTAATATTTTAAAATAAATATAATGATAATTATATAAATATAATTAAAATTATAATAACTCATTTCTCTTCACTTTTCTCCTCAAAACCCCAAATTTGAAATATTTTTAATTAAATATAAATAATTTATGTAAATATAATTTATTATAACGTTTGTTTTTAATAAATGGGATCCCTTAATTTATTTTAAAATTTAATTTATTTTTACCATTTTTTAATGTTTTTTTGTTATAAGTGATTTGTTTTCATTCTTTTTAGAGAGTGTAGACCGAACCAAAAAAATCTGAAAACAATCTTCCATAGTTTTTATTTGAGTATATTGTTTGTCCAAGGAAAGGTTATTAATGTTTTCTTACTAGTAATTACTTTTTTTTTTAAATATATTATCATTATCTAAAATAAATAAAAATGTATTACCACATTCGTCTCTTCTTTAATGATTACATATTTTAATAGTTATTTATTTTATTTATTATGCATACTATTCATTTTATTATTAATGTCATGAAAATGAGTTCATAGATAATTATTTTATTTATTCATAACTTAAATACATAATGACCTTTAAATATAAATATTTATTGAATTATATTTTATTATTTCATAATATTTTTTATACAAACTAAAATTATATGTTAAGTAAAAAGGAGAAATACAAAGACAATGACCTAGAAATAAACTTAATTTAGAAAAATATCTAAATTAGCTTCGTCATTCAAAAATATAAAATATTTAAAAAAATTGTAAGGGTTTAGAATCAAACCAACAATCCGAATTACCACTACTATTTAAAAATATTTAAAACAATACAATAATCTAACTTTCGTCGCAACTTAAATAACACAAACATGGTCGGAAATCATTTTTTTTTTTT